>JAODAL010033926.1:0-44948 GCA_025379985.1 Phyllomedusa bahiana | reverse complement strand
TTTTGGGTAGAATTTTTACCAAAATTGACCTTAGCAGCATCAATAAATTTTGTCATGTAGAAAGAAAAAAAAGAGCTGTCTTTGCCAAATCTCTCAAAGTCAGTGACTGACTTGGATATTCTGATATTCACTAGAAAAGTGAAGTAGATGGGTCACAGAAAGGGGGTGGACAATGTAGTCTTTGAGGTTCTTTAAGGCGTCAGCATATTTGTAGGGTTCCAAAAAATACTTCTTTATTGAAAAGAGTACATACAAGTGCATCATTTTGGCCGATATATACTGGCCCTTGTCAAGCAGCCTCAAGGTGACTGATATATGTTGAGAGCAAAAATATGTTTATTTTCCCAGTTTAGTTTTTCAAGTGGAAAATGCCTAAAATTTAAACAGACTTGACCTATAATTTAAAATGAGAAAGGCGAGGAGACCTGATTAATGTTTTTAAACATGAGGGGAGTAGGTAACCAACCTCTTGATTGTGGGTAAATAAAAAAATTTAAGACCGCATCGAGCAACTAACTTTCAGCCGAATTAAAAATTTGGAAATCGTTTTTAGGAGGTAAAAATGAGCTGGCATTAGTGCACAGTGCTGGATGAAGTAGGGGCTCAGGTGTCTGATAACAGCCAGGACCCTGCCCTAATGGTAAAGAGTGGAATACCCGACCCCAAGCTGTTTACCTCATGATGCACATAAATAGTGCCTTACATCTAAGTGGTTTCAGATGGAGAAGGGATCCCTTTTTCACCCCATTGGCACCTCCTGCGATGTGTTCCCAAGAAGCTGATGGATTTACATGCTGCTGGGGACCTATTAAAGACTCCCGATTGTTTTGTGTATGCTCTTTAGCCCGTCGGGTTGGGCACAATGAAAGCCCTTTTACTGACATGTGTATTAATGCCTCAGATGTTTCGGTACGTTGGCGTGATATGGCGGTTTTTGTGTTATCTGCTCTTTCTGAAACAAAAAACCATTGGAAAGCATTTAAAAAAGTGGGTAAACAAAATCAGGTGCAATATTGTTTGTTTTGTTCTTAAAATTTACGTATGTAATGCAGTTATTATATGAGCAAATTTTAAAAATTTCTGTTTTAAGTTCCCTAGTAGAACTAAAAAATAATAATAAAAAAAAGTTTAAGATATCAAAAAAAAAAAAATATTGCAAGGGGAAAAAGAGGGGGAAAAAAGTTTGGGAGATTTTTTTCGTTTTGGGCCCAGAGCCTCACCCTTTTACATTGTTTATGGCAGACACCATGATCCCTTGTGCCTCTGTCAGCCTCTTCGGATGTCCCCGTCATGGATGATCAAGTCTGAAAAAAAAATGATTTGTCCTTAAGGGTTTAAATGTATTATTGCATTGGGGAAATTTAGGATTTCAAATCATGTGAATTTGGTTTAGGGGGCATGGGTTTTTGGACATAAAAAACCCGTGTGTGTTCTGGGCTGAATCAATGAGGGAAAATAAAATGAGTTTTAAACTTTTGGCCCAATTTTTTAAACTAAAATATTGATATTGGTTTGAAGAAGGGACACAAGGTGATTTGTCACAAATCAAAGTATTCCCTTTTTTGGTTACCACTGTTGTGACTTCCTTCATGACGATAAGGTGGGTGAAGAAGGAGCCAAACTTGGAGTAAGGTACTATTTGTATTCACAATTTAATTTTACTGAAAATTCAAACTCTTTTGACATAATTTAAGATGTTGAGTGATAGAACCAACCCTCTGAGGGTCAGTTGTTTAGAAGACGCCTATCTTGGATAATAAACATCTCTTGTGGGCAGATTAGATAATATTTTGCTTTCAAATTTAACAGAAGCCTTTGCACTCCCCCTTTAAAACCCAATTTAAAAATTTCCCCATTATAAAGAAAATTTTTAAATCAATTTTAAAACTGGAAAATAAAATTTTACAATGGTGCATATGGGACCATTGCCATCAAAAACCTTAGGGAAACTCAGGAACAAAAACCCTAAAAAAATTTTAGCATGAAATTGGCATAAGAAAACAAAAGTGAGCTTTAACTTTCCCCTATGCACAAAAGGTTAAATGAAAAAATAGGTCACTAAAAGACAGGCTCGGGATTTTTTGGGCCCCTAGGGGAAAAAGGGAAACCCCGGTGGGCCCCCCCGGGGCCCTGATTTGACCTGGGGAAAGTTTTTTAACTGCTTTGTACCCCGGAAAAGGAAAAAAAAAAATTGAAAGGCGGCACCAAAAACAAGAGGCAGAGTATAGAAGGAGGTAAGTCATTTAAATATGGGGTGGCCCCTTAAAATTTGCTCCCGGTGGGCCCTGAAAAAACCTTTAAAACTGGGGGCCCCCAGATTAATCCACCTGTGGGGCCCCAGGCACCCCAAGCCGACACGGCGTCTCTGGCTGCATCAAGGTTTACGCCTGTTTTGAGGAAGGAGGAACACCTCCCAAATTGTCATGTGTGGCTATGGCGGGGAATCGAGGTTTTGGGGTTGCAAATGCTCTGTTTTTAACCTATGGATATAAATAAGATTTTCCTTTTTATATTGCTTAAAGATATACTGCAGGGGTTTGGGGGGGGAATTTAAATTAAATATGGACTGTTACAAGGGGTCCAAGTTTATTTTTTTTAAATATAGTGTTGTATACACTGCGGTTTGGGTTTAAAAAGTTGAAACAACTTGAAATTTTAAATATTTGGATATAAAAAAATTTTCATAAAAAAGGACTGTATTTGTTTTTTTTATTGTGGGCTTTGGTACATCAAGGGGCCACTGTAGTTGTACGGAGGTCAGCTTGCCCCGTGATCCCGATTTTGGTGTTATCTGCTATCGTAAAAAAAGGGCCATTGAAAAGCATTGAGAAATCGAGTAACATTTTCTTTTGCCTGATATCCGGCGCATTATTGTTCTTTTTAGTTCTCTACTCTGTATGAAAAAATGTTAGGTCTAAAACTCCATTGTTGCCAGAGCCCCTTTAATTTCTTAGGCTTGGAAAAAAGGGAGGTGTCTTAATTTGGGTTTTATGGGCAACAAGGTGAGTTTTAGACCTAGACAGTTTTCATACATGTGGCCCTAAATGTTTAGAGCCTGACAGACTGATTAAAAAAGATTAGTTGTACACCATTAAAAAAGCAAGACAATTCCCCCAGACGTTAAATCAGGGAAAATGAAAATTTTTAAAAACCTCCCGTAATGCAAAACGTCCCCGGGCAAGGTGGAGATGTGGTGAACAGCTCAAATTTTACAAGATATGTATAAAAAGTAATGCAGGTTCATATAATGTAATCAGTGTTCCTGTACATATAACTATTTGCAGTGTGCTGTTGTATTTCTTGTTTGCACCTGTATTGTGATAATGGTAACTTACATCTGTGCAATTTATTTCATTTTGTTTGGTTGTTCTGATCAATTTGGATTTTTGTAAATAATCCCCCTGTCAGGTGCCCCTTTTCACAAGTTAGGATGTTATTCCCCTTTCCTCTCGGGTGGGCAAGGCAAGGCTACTTTCTTTAGAGGTTTTTCAATTTTAACCCCTTTTCCCAACGTGACTACATATTTTCACAATATTTTTCAAATAAAATTTACAAAGTTCATATTAAAAGGTAAGGCATAATCAAAAATCCAATGGCTCCACCGTGTAGCTGGGGTGCCCAGGGGGCCACCACTGTGTTGCGGTGTACTTACTGTATATTCTTTATATCTGACTTTGTTTTTGGCCTCTTTTTTTTGCTTTTTTTTTCCTTTTTAAGGGAAACATATAAGAAACTCTTGTTGCCATTTCCCGGGGTCCTTGGATTTTCCCCCGTCCCCGTGTGCCGCCTGAGCTATCTCCATCTACTAGTTATTAAGCACAAACACTCTCCATAACATACATCAAAACCCCAAAAAATTAGAGAGGGGCAAAGACCCACATCATACAAAATATAAAAACATTCAGACTGTTTAGATGGATAGTGTCCTTATTACCGACCCGACCTGTGACCTACTTATTTTAAAGGGGGTTTTTCCCCATTTAAGTTGACGTGGGATCCCCAAAAGGGGGATTTAATCACTTTTCTAAATATTGCTTAAAAAAAGTGAAAATCTGAGGCTCGCATTTTCCCAATCCCCTTAGTTTCCTCAAAGTTTCCCTAGTCCGACCCGGAGTGCAGGCCGCACTTGCGTGAAACACTTCTTATCTGATGAAAGGCAAAATGAATGAGCTTTTAAGGCACCGGGTAGACAGTGCAGTCTTAGGCTGTGTCTTGCTGTATTGAGAATCCACTGTTGTAGGGTTTATTTTTTCACTTAAGTTTTGAGACGCTCCCTTGAATTCCTCACTCCTCACTCACCCCCTCCCTCTCTCCCCTGCAGCTTCATGACTCAGCGTGATTTGTTGACATTCTCCCTGTGCTAAGGAGAGAGATAAGAAAGTTTCATCTTGGCAAATCCCCTTTAAGGAATTTCTTGCCTCTGTTCCTGGTTCAGTTCTTTCATAAAACCTGACCCCTGTCTGCTGCGCTGATTGCTGTTACCTGTGTACTTGCATTTAACCCCTGTGATACCTGCGCTATTCACTACTTTTGTTCCTGCCACTGCACCAGTCTATTACTAACGATACTAATGCTATTATCCTGCCTCTGTACCAGTCCATTATCTACCTAGGACCTTGTTACCTGCTACCTACCTACGGCTACACCTGCTTTAACCTGTCACCTCTGCTTATATATGGTGTCCTTGTCCTGCACTTCGGCTATTACCGCAAGTAGCCTTGTTAGGGGTAGCTTTGCGATGGGCTCCGGTGAAGACCAGGGTTCTCCGTGGACTCCACTCCCTGGCGTAGTCTCTACTTATACCATCTATGTTCACGGGGAACCAGAGAATCCACAAATACCCAATCCTTACTGACCTCGTTAACGTGACAACAAAAACTAAAACTCATTCTTTGAAAGTCTTCACATCATTCTACTGACAAGAAAATAAAAAATTTATTGTTCACAAAAAACAACAATTTAAAGAAAATGTGTCATTTTTAAAAAGTAAATAATTAGAAAAATTAATACATTAGGTATAGAAGGAATCCTACTGACTTGTGGAATAAATGTAAGATTTATACTAAAAAGTAAACTCTGTAGGAATGAAACCAAAGAAACAGTGGGACAAGGTTTTTTTTTCCCATTCCGACCCACATTACCTTTTTTTCCAGTGCATTATATAGTGCATTAAATGGTGCAATTAAAACCACAAATCATTACATACAAAAAATAACCTCTTTTACTGTATCTCTAAGTTGATAGAAAATTAATAAAACCTATGGCTCTTGGAAGGTGGGGATAAACTAAAAAGAAATTTTGTCACCAAAAATTGCTGCGTTGGTTAACTATTAAAGGGTTTGTGTCACTACAAGGATTGCTTTTTATATTAAAGATTTTCTAAAAATAAGTCACTTTGCAATATGTGTCCATTAACAGTGTCCTACCTATTCTGAGATATCCCCTATTGTATGGGCTGCATCAGCTCCTTAGGTCGCTATAGCTACAGACCTGTTTGATCTCTCCTGATACTGTAGGCTGTCAGGTCTGGTTGCTATAGCTACAGATCTGGTGTCTTCAGCAGCCCGTCACTGCAGGCCTGTAGTAACCAGTAAAGCCAGTAAACATGCCCCTAAATTCAAAAACGAAACCAAGAAAACAGGACTGAGGTAGGATGAATCGATATTGTGAGACAACCACTATATATGCTGTCCAAAGTAACACAATGAGTCACATGCAACATTATACATAACTGTGGATGGTAACTGTCAATTAATTCAAATGAACAATATTGCTAACAAGAAAAATCTGTGTGTAGCCCTGTCCCTAATGTTTTGTCTGATCAGTTTAGGCAGTATGACATCACTTTGTTGGATTAGCTTGACCACCTGCACTGAGAAAGCTCCTAGCATGTAAGATGAATATAGCCATATCCCATTTATCTTATGAAAGCCAAAAGGATGGTCTCCATCAGCTTAGTATGTGCAGGAAAGAAAAGAGGGAACCGGCGCACGTGCAGAATAAAATAAAATGAAATAAAGCCTGAGCTAAAGTGCAAAGAGGCTATCTTCGCAAGATTAAAAACATGACATGATATATTAAAAGGACTTTACGCGTTTCGCACGCGGAACCGTGCGTCCTCAGAAGTATACATTACAAAGTATATTGACCCACATTAAATAACAGTCATACTGGCTATCATTGGATTTGGAACCTGTCAATCAAGTGAGGTGAGTGATCAGGGATGAGCTGAAGAGGATAAGAGAAGATTGGAAGATGAGCTGTCAATCAAGAGTCTATGCAGATCTCAACAGCGCCGGACAGAGCCCGAGCGAGATGGAAACGAAAACCGTGCAAGACACAAAAGGACTCTCATTCCAAAACACCAAAAATAGAAAAAGAGCTGCGTTCCTGAACCATACATATCCTTGGTGTAGATAAATCAGGGATATATTAGATATTAGAGTAACGGGATGTAGATAAATCCCGGGAGTAGTGAATAAAAATTAAATTGGGTGCATTGACCAATGGGAGATAAGGCGGGTGATATAAACGAGCCAATGAGAGAGCTGGGCGCTTTTAAAACAAAAAGGCACCCCTGGATTAGATCTGGGGTACCAAAGGAGCCTATTTTAGATTTAGGTAGTCAGTGCCCTCTTAGGTAGTCAGGGCCCCCTGTAGACAGTCAGGGCCCCATTAGTCAGGGCCCCCCTTTAGGTAGCCAGGGCCCCCCTTTAGGTAGTCAGGGCCCCCCATTTAGGCAGCCAGTGCCCCCCCCTTTAGGTCGCCAGGGCCCCCTTTAGGTAGCCAGGGCCCCCCTTTAGGTAGTTAAAAAAACAAACAGCCACTCACCTGATTCCCGCTCCTGCCACTCCGAGCTCCCCGCCGGGGATGTGACGTCACCGTGCGCCTACGCTAGCAGCAGGGGCCGGCGCCTGGCAGGCTGAAGGCCTAACACCTTCAGCCTGCCAGTGTGTACAGCGGAGCGCAGCGCTCTGATGCCCCGGCGGCCCAGTCCGAGCCTGTTTGCATCTGATTTTTCTGTACGATATTTCATACACAAGGCTTAATCTAACTTCTTGATTGTGCGGTAATTTGGACAAAAATACAGGGTGTCTTTACTTTATTGTACTCTATACACCTAATTTACATCTGTTTTTTCTGTACGATATTTCATACACAAGGTGTCATGATCATGCCCGACAGACCCCCAGCTTTGGGCTCTGGTCTCAGTTAGAGATGGGCGAATTGATTCTAATGAAGTGGAATTCGTTTAGAATTTCAGGAAAACTTTGGTTCTGAACGAAGTCGAAGTTTGGGGTACTTCGCGTGAACGAAGTGTGCTTTTGATTGATAAAATGGCTGCGAGCACATGGCGATACAAGGGGAAAAAGAACTCGGGGAGGAAAAGGGCAAAAAAGCCTAATGCACTTTGGGCAGAGAGAAGCAATCGAGACCGGGGGGGATTCTGTGACGCCACGCACTATAAAATGGGCGCGACCTGGGAGCTCAACCGCCTCACTGATAAAGGGGAAAGGTGCCCCAGGGTGCTAATGATATCCTTACTAAAAAAATCATTTTTATACAGCTTTTTGGGGGTGTCACAGCCTGCTCAGAGACTGTTCCTTAATGTTCTAATTCTGTTTTGTGGGGTATTGGAAAAATCCAGTGTGCCCAAAAGCAGTTGCATATACATTTTAATGCTATTTTTCTCCAGCACATTGAATATCCAAGGTTATCTAACCTTTCCCCTGTTGTATTCATTTAAAAAAAACAGCTTTTTTTTCAATCCAAAAACCACTTCATTTTTGGTTGCCCATTCTTTTGGCCCCTTTTTACATCCAAGTTTAATTAAAGATTTTTTCTGCTTTTTGTGGGACTAAAAGAACCCTCTTTTTACCACCAAAAAAGACATTTTTCCTGAGAAAAATTCATAACCCGAAGTTAATTACAAGTTTTTCTCTTGCTGGTACCGTAAATCACGCCATTGTAACACCTACAAAGCGGAGTTTTTGGTTGCCTAAATTCTTTTGGTAATTTACATCCGGGGAAAATTAAGCGTTTTTTCTCTGTTGTGCCCATTTAAAAAAAACCCATTTTTTTCCCCCAAAAAAGACATTTTTCCTGTAGCTAATTAAACCCAAAATTTTTAATTCAATTTATCTCTTGCGTGTCCCAAAAAATACACCCCTTGTAACACGCTACAAAGCGGAGTTTTTGGTTGCCAATTTTTTTCTGCAATTTACATCCGGGGGTTTAATTAACCCGTTGTTCTGCTGTTGTGGTGACTAAAAGAAACCTTTCTTTTTCACCGCCAAAGAAGCAATTTTTGCCTGTAATAATTCATTTCCGAGGTTAATTAACCCTGTTTGTGCTTTTTACATTCATAAAATAACTTTTTTTTAAAGACACATTAAAGAAAATTTTTCCTGGCCTTTTGTGGGCGCAATTTATACCAAAGGTTTTCCCCCCAAGCTTTTTACTGGGTTCTTTTGGAGTCAAATACAGGGGGGTTTATTTTTTATATACAGATTCTTCATCAAACTTTTTCTGTACATTTTAGAACAAACAATTAGAACAAGAGGTGGGGCAGGCTCTTCACCTCTAGGGCAGTTGCACAAACATTCCGGGAGCAGGGCCCAGGTCGCAGCACACAAGGGGACGTCGCACGGGGTCACCGGTAGCCCACAATGGCTGTTACTAGGGGCCCGGTGCTGACCAGCAAACCCAAGGGGGTTCTTGTTGGTTGACTGGTCACCCACTCCCCGAATGACACTGACAACCCACCCAAGAGTCGGGGGGAAACGTCAACACAACCCTTTTTTGGCATGGCCCCGGGGGGGGCCAGTCCTAAAGTGTCCCAACCGCCATTCCCATCCGCCCCCTCAGCCAGAGATCAACAGGGCGGGGCTCAGGCCACTTATAGCGGGGAAATTAACAATTTGAGGGGGGCAACAGCTATTTGGGCAGCGAAGAATGGGGCCAATATCCCCTGCTTCTTGCGTAGGGGGCAAAGTTAGTTTTGGAGAGTGGCTGGGAGGTCATTTTTGTGAGGGGTCACCTGGGCATACCAAGACCGGTGATGAGGACAGCATGACGATAAACACAAATGATATGATGAAAACCCGACGCATGGGAGCCCGGGGGACAAGGGCTTCATCATCGCAGGAGAAAAGGGTGTCAGCTTCGCGTCAAGGGGCGGGGCAGCCAGCAAATGGGGTTTTTTGTGGCCGGAGTAGTAGGGTAGCAGCAGTGGAGGTCGGGAGCCAAGGGCCACGGTAAAAACCCGCTTCACAGTCCAAGAAAGTACACACGGGGCAGTGAGGCAGCGGGAGTGTAGTCACTCATGGGAGCGTTGGCATAAAATCAATACTCGGGGGTTGGGAGTTCTTTGCAAGACACCGGAGGAGCCAATATGGGTAATTAGAATCTGTGGGAGAAAGTGAAAGCTGACCAGGAGTAACGTTGGGACCACCCCAGCCCGTAAAAACATTTCCCACCCCACCGGTGGGCCCGGGAGAAACGTGGGGGTCATATTGGGGTCCATCCTGTCGCCGCAGCAAACAGCAGCATACGCCCAGGCACGCAGCCCCTTGAGCCCGTCAAGGCTCCACCACCTCTCAGAAGGGAGCTGTTTTTTTCCCTTTTACATCATCTCCCGGGCCCCAAAACTCCTGCTCCTCGTTCTCATTGGGGCCCGCAGTCGTTCAGCGGGGAATCAAAGAACAACAGTATGCTACAAACTCCCAAGGGGCAAATGCTCCCGTCCAAATTTTGGTTTGCAGTCCCCCCTTTCCAAATGGTGACCACGCCGTTCAAAACTAATGGCTTTCGACCGAGATGGGGAGTTCCAACCTAAATTTTTTTTCCAAAAAGGGGAGTACCAGCACTTATAAATATGTAGAACAAGGTGGGCCCGCCTGAATTATCGGTTTGTTTTTTTAAAAAAGCACGGACGCGGGGCGTGGAGCTGTAACACGGTCGGGGCCAGTACATGTCCTTACGGCCCACTGGGTGAATGTGCTTTCCCGCCCTTCCACACCAACAATTTGGACGGGGCACCTCTTTTCCCCACATTTTTCAAAAATGTTCCCTGCGCCCAATTTCCCCTCCGCTCCACAAAATTAAGTGTGCGCTCATACCAAAATGTCAGGGGACGCGGTTTTCACACGTTTTACACCCGGTTTGCCTGGGCGAACAAAGTCACACGGGAGGAACTGCTCCGCGTCAGCAACAAGAAATCGATGTGTGGTTTTTCCCCGCCAATGAAATCGGAACCATGGTGCAGACAAAGGGGAAAGGGAAAATGATTTTCCCCATTTCACGGGGGGGGTCCCTGTCCCTGCATGGGGACGGTTTTAATCTGGGTTTTCAAAAGGTTCCTGAAGTCTTCCACCCATCGCAAGACATTTTAAAAAAGGCCGGAAACTGTGCAAAACTTCACCCCTTCTTTTCAAACAAGCACACCCTCCTTGAGTTTCAGCGGCGAAAGGCATCAAGGCTGATTGCATGTTTCCACCGGTTGGAAATTTCCCGCCTCCATTGTTAACCGCCGTTACAGAGAAAGGCCATTTAGATTTTTTTTTATGATGCAAGCGGCAGGAGTACCCCCGTGTAAAATTTTTATTCAGCCCGGGCAGTCAAAGCATGACACCGCCCTTTTTTTCAGGCCTTTTAAGAGGCCATGTTATTTGTTCAGATTACAGGGTGAATAACGTATTCCCTGCTCATGTCCTGGAACAGATGCTGCAAAATCTGTCTGGGCAGTGGACGGAGGGGCGTTACATCTCACCCACATGGTTGGTGGGGGGCTAACTGGGGGAGGAGGGGGGGACATTGGAGCCAAACAGTGTCTTTTGGGGAAAAAAAGGGTTTCTCTTTTAGGTGACAGGAGAGGAGGAGCAGGAGCATCCGGAGGAGGTAGAGGGAGATGAGGAAGACGAGGCAGATGACCCAGAAGCACCGTGGCAGTATACAGTGGAGATGGAGGCAGGGAGTCCCTAAGAGTCACTTGTGCAGATGGCCCGCAGCATGCTGATTTGCCTAGCTAGTGACAGCCGAATAGTCACCATCCGGCAGAGGGATGACTTTTGGCTCTCCACCCTCTTGGACCCTCTCTACTGGTCCAAAATGGGTGCCTTTTTTCCAGCTGCCGAGATAGAGGAGAAACTGGCGTACTATAGAGTAATCTTGTGTAGTCAGTTGGCCGCTGCCTATGTGCGCCATCGCCCATCCTCTGTCAGGTCTGACTAGTGGGTTCCTCATCGCTCACGTACCACTGCCACGCCTACTATGAGGATGTGGGGGGTAGGAGCAGTAGCAGCTCCATCAGCAGCAGCCTATGTCTGGAGTCGTTGATGAGCAGCTTCCTTCACCCGCCTAGTGAGGAGAGTACTCAGCAGCAGCAGGACCTGGAGCAGACCCTGAACCAGCAGGTGGTGGCCTGCTTGGATAGCACTCTGCCACCCCAGGTAGAAGATCTGCTGGACTACTGGGCAGCCAGACTGGATGTGTGGCCGCAACTTGCCGAGTTTGCAGTGGAGAAACTGTCCTGCCCGGCCAGTAGTGTGGCATCAGAGTGGGTGATCAGTGCGGCAGGGGCCATCGTTACCCCAAGGAGAATCCGCTTGTCCACCCGAAATGTGGAGAGACTTACCTTTGTCAAGTTGAATCAGGCGTGGATCGTCCAGGATTTCCACACACCAATGCCTTATGTATCAGATTAGATCAACCATGATGCCTCCCCAAAACTTTGAGAAATTAGTCTGGATTCTAACTACCTGCCTCAGCCACTATTCTGATGCTGTCACCTGCCTGATGCCATACATCTGCTGTCAGTTGCTCCATCTGCCTCCCACCATCTTTACCAGGGACTGGAATTGCTACCTACCTCCACACTCTGTTGTTGTGCCACTCTCTGACCTCATGCTGCTGATGCTGCTGCTGTTGCTGCTGCTGCCACCTCCGCACTCTGTCATTATGCCACTCTGTGACCTACCATGTTGCTGCCACCTTCAGAATTTGTCATTGTGCCACTCTCTGACCCCATGCTGCTGCTGCCGAGCCATCACTCCACACTGCGTCATTCTGCCACTCTGTGGCCTACCATGTTGCTGCCAACTCCAGAATTTGTCATTGTGCCACTCTCTGACCTAATGCTGCTGCCGTCACTTCCACACTGTGGCATTCTGCCTCTCTGTGGCCTACCATGTTGCTGCCACCTCCAGAATTTGTCATTTTGCCACTCTCCGACCTCATGCTGCTGCTGGAACCTCCACACTGCGTCATTCTGCCACTCTGTGGGCTGCTGATGTTGCTGCCACCTCCAGAATTTGTGATTGTGCCACTTTGTGGCCTACTCATGTTGGTGCCAACTGACCGCTGTCTCACTGGAACACCCTGTGGTTTCCTAATGCTGTTTCCGCCCTCCACCACTCTATGACGTTGCCACCATGTTTGGTTTTCCCCTTCTTTTCATCTGTAAGATGGAATGAAAAGGATCAGGATTGTCTGATGATTAGGTAGCCAAAAGCAGGAGTGGATACAGAACACAGAAGACATGCAAAAATCCCATTTACTGGTCATCTCTGTTTTGGATCAACTCCTGTTTGTTTTTGGTTTTAGCAATACTGATGGATTATTGACCGATTGAAAGCGGACACTGACGGATCAAAGGAAGCGCAAAGTGATCAGTGATGTTAGCGCAAAATTACTGCCAACACCCTCTCCACTCTTTCAGGGGGAGGGGGGGGGTTCTACATGTATTAGCGTTTAACAGAATAGGTTCTGTCATAATCTGTGGAATCATCTGATGTCGGTGTAAAAGGAGAGCGCTGTTTGACGTTATAGTAGGATCTTGGCCCTCAGCTCGGTTCTTTCCAGCTGGCGCTGACGTTACCTTGTCAGGCTGCATTCCCGCTTCACTTATTTGGTTAGTTTTGCCTCTGTAAGTGCCTAGGGAATTGAAGAGTGAAGCGATACTAAGAGCGGTGGCTGTCATGTGAGTGTCATACTAAAACACAGTATTGTATGAAGACCAAACCCTGCTCCCTATGCATATTTGAGCATGGCACAATGTTCCAAAACAACCTACAGGCTCCCTGCAGGCAGGAAATAGCTGTTTTGTAACGCGAATAAATTCGGGTCGAAACTATTTTTTTCGGAAAATTCGGCTAACTCGGCGAATCGAATTTTTGAGAAATTAGCACATCTATACTATTATACCATCTGTCTAGAGATCAATAGAAATTTTTGTCATTTGTGTTGTGAGTGTTTTCTATTTATAAGACCCACCTGTTCACTAAATGTAATGTGAATTTTAAACATTTTATTCCGGAAATTTTTATTGTAATTTTTACAATACTTAAAAATGATGTATTTCAAAAGTCAGGACATAGATCACAGCCTCTTTTTTTTACCAAGACTTTAACTAGAACAAATGGGAGTCAAAATTGTTGTCAGGATGGAAAATTTCTATAACAAGATTCTTTATTGCAAGCACAGTAAAACTATGCAATGCTCTGCTAGAGGAAGATGTAATGGTAAATTCAATAACATAGTTCCAAAAGAACATGAGTGTATTACTTGAGGAAAAAATGATTACAATTTATGGTTACTGCATTTCTGAAGTCAATGCTCATTATTTAGATCATAGCATTTATCATGATTGCCATATTTTTAAATTTGGTCAAGGTAAGGGGGATTTTAGCCTCTTGTGGGTTTTTTTTTTACTCCTCTGGATTTATATAGGCTGAATTGCTTACATGTCTAAGTTCATGAAAATAAATAAACTTGGTGTGAGCTAATATTATTATGTGAAAAATCAGAAGTTACAATGGTTTAAAAACATTTGTAAAAGTTGTGAAAATGGAAATTAAAGGGGTTTTCTCACAATAATTAGATTTTGACAAGTAGGAAATGGTAAATGGACACTAATATTAAAGATTTTGCTGTTCTGATTTTGCTTTGTTCAGAAGGTAAAGAAGATTTTATCTACTGCTTGTAGAGACAAGTTTCTCTTGGCTACAGACCACCTCACCCTGCTCTCTCTAATCTCTCATTGCTCTAAAAGCTGCCATACAACTATTGTGAGTCACTCTCTACTTGCTCTTATCCCTAGCATAAGAGCTTGTTTACCTAAATTAATAACTTAAAATTTGTCTTAGAGCTCAGTAGCCTTTTACACTGCTATTTGCAAACATTCAGCACTCCTGGCAATCTTATGGAGTCAGTTAGGTATAGCAGAGCTGATATGCCAATCACTGCTATAGAATCATCAACATTCTTATCAGAAAGTGTGAGTCTGAAGCTGCCTTTTGGTCTGTCAAACAGCATGGTGAGATGACCCCTTAAGTATCTCTACTTACATTTTTATTTTTTTTTTGTACTTTGCCATTCCATTTCTTTTTAAGTTTTTGATAGGTGAGTTTTTAACTACAATGTATAAAATTATATGTATATTATTATTCTTTTTTATATTTTTTTTTTATTATAAGCCTTCATATTTTTGTTATCCAGAATGAAAGAAAGACACAGAACTAGCACAACATTTTCAAGCCCTGGTTCCTCCAAAACGATCCCTAACAGGAACCAAATGAAGTTTGGAGATGCTGATTGGAGACTGCAAAATAATTACTGATGCCACCAATTTGAAATAAATGCAAATAGCTGTAGAAAGCTTATGCTGCAAAAATACCATATATAACACACCTAGACTTCAACTAGGTTGTTGCAGATTACAATTATTTGGTCTGTCTACTAATGTTTTCAACTAATTTATCCCTGAGATACAGCAATTCAGTTAAAATGTATTTAGGTTATTTGTCTTCAAATAAAAATTTAAAGAGTTATTTTACTTTTTATTTACATTTGTTGCATATATTTTAGAATGCCTGTGTTTTATGACTTACCATTCCTTTTGCAAAATATTAAAGTACCAAGCTTTTCAAATGGTGTTTTATATTACACATTTGTTATTTTTTATAACTTGTTCCAAAATGATTTACCAGTTATGAATAGATTTAGTACATTCATTGCATATTTCACAGTCAAGTCACATTATTATGACCACCAGTTAAATTCCTGGGAGTGACCCAATAAATTCTTGCTAGATTATCACAGGTATCTGGAGCCATGCTGGCTGCATCCCACAGCTGATGGAGGTTGCATTGGCAGATCCATAGAGTGAACACGACAATCAAGATATCCCAATGATGCTCAATTAAGTTTAAAACGGGGAAAAAAAGTCCAAGATATTACTTGGAAGTCTTGGTCATGCTCTTCCAACTAATGTCAGACCTTTTTTATTCATTTTACATGTCGCATTGTATTGCTGGAAGATATCATCCACCGCAGGTGATCAGCATATATGGCTGTATGTGATCTGCAAGGATGGATTCATACCCAAGTTGGTTTAGGTGCCATGTAAATGGATGAGTAGGCCCAGATATTGCCATAAAAATATTCCCTAGACCATAACTCTGCCACTACCAGCTTCTTCTAGCAATGGTTGCAGGGTGTTTTTTTCTCTGATATTCCTTGCCTCCATCACCAATGTTCATCTGCTCTATGAAGCGGAAAATGTGACTCATCATAGAAGGCAACCCTTTGCAACGAGAGGAGTTTCGCATCCATTACTGCTGTGAAAATGTCATTCTTTTCTGCTGATGGAACTTTGTTAGCACAGGTGCAGTGACCATCTGTCTGATTTGGAGTCCCATACCTAGTATGTTAACTGAACTGTTGCTTTATACACACATCTGGTAACCCCTGATTCATTTTGGTGGTGAGCTGTTCCACAATAGCATTTTCACGCACCTTCGTAGCTGACGTACACCTCTCCCATCAATGGCGTGTGGTGCCCACGTCTGATTATTTTAAATTGGAAATCCACAGGTCAGTGCAGAAATGTCCAAATACAGATTATCCCTATTAAGATGAGGCTAATCTGCGTCAAGAAACAGAGCTATATTTATACAGTACTCATTTTTATCCACACAGAAAGATGCAGATTTTAGATGAAGATTCAGCGCTGGTTCAGTGTTGGATTTTCCATGCTGGGAAAATGTTACATGTGAACATACTCTTAACCCATAGCAACCATAGCAATCAGAGTGCCCCTTTCATTTTTGCAGGGCACTATATGAAAAGAAAGGGGCACTCTAATTGGTTGCTATCTATGGGCAACAAAGAAAGTTTTGGATATACAGTTTTCATACCTGTGGTCCTAAATGTTAATACAATCAACGTACCATATTTTTCGAACACACTTTTTTCCTGCAGATTTGGGTGGAAAATTAGGGTGCATCTAAGGCTATGTTCACACGGCGTCTTTCAGGATGTATTTCGGAGTGTAATTGCGCTGCAATGTGCCCCAAAATACGTCCTGTAATTATGGTGATCATAGCTCCCATAAAGAACTATGATTACCTTCCTTCTTCCCCGCTGGGTGTTAAACGGCGGCAGAAAGAACTGACCTGGCATAATGAAATTGAATGGTGTCGGCCGAGGGTTGCCCCCCCCCCCCGCCCCTGTGCTTTAGAAGAACGTGCTGAACAGCGGGTTCTTCTAAACACTGTACAGCGGCGGCATGCTGCTGATCAGTACAGCTGGCAGCTGCTGCTAACAGCAAGGATAGACGCTGCGACGATTGCAGCTGCAGCGTCTAGCTGAATGAATAGCGGTGCTGCTCACCGCTCCTCTGTCCGCACTGTAATTTCAGGGGGGATCAGTTGCCATGGCAGCAGGAAGTCTCATGCAGGCTTTCGCAGATGCTATGTATGTACACTTATGGCAGGGTGTAAGAGTTAATGAATGAATTTACAGCAATAAAATATTAGTGCCGTATACAGGACAAGGCATTCTGCCCCCTAGTGGTCAAGTACTCTAGGGGGACTAAGTATTAAAAAAAAGTTTAAAAAAATAAATATTAACGTTTAAATCACCCCACTTTCGCTGTTTTAAAAATAAGAGAAAAAAAAGTTACACATAAATATTATCACCACGTCCACAAAAGTCCAATGTATTAAATTATTTATAAAAAATGTATCCCGTACACTGTACAGTATAGAAGAAAAAAAATTCCAAATGGCAAAATTTAATATCCCCCAAAAATTTTAAAAAAACTGATCCAAAAGTCACATCTATCCCAAAATGGTACCAATAAAAACTACACTTCAGCCTGGACTTTTTGCTTCAAATTATTTTTTTCCTCCTCTAAAATTTAGGTGCGTCTTATGGTCTCGTGCATCTTATAGTCCGAAAAATACGGTAAATACAATAAAAGTTAGCCAAACTTTTGAATTCTGGAGGTCCTGCACTATGCTTGCTCTTTATTGCTCTCTACAGATCTCTGATTGAGCCAGATGTGAAAAGGGGAATAATCAAATTCAAGACTGGCGATTATGTGCTAGAAATAGCAGATCTACTTTAGAGAAATCACTCCCTTTTTATGGTAAAAATATACTTCTCTTTATATTGTAGCCTTGGAGGAATAAATATAATCACATGATCTATGGCTCACATGTTTTGCTATAAAAAGACATGAGAGAAAAACTTGGCACTAACAACATTTGAACATATACACAATATTTTGCATGAAAATGCCACAAAAACTGCATAATAAAATCAGTAAGCATAAAAAATTGTAGCAGTTTTTGAGGAATTTTTTCAGACAAAAACTGACATGAAAAAGTGTGTGTGAATGAAGCCTAAGGCGATAATCACGTGTCGGAATGAAAAGTTCAACGTGGTTCATATTTGTTTCCTCGGCAGAAATCCGAATCGATAGCTTGGATTTCTTCCGAGGAATTTCACATAGAGAGGCATTTTTCGCTTCTGATTCTGACGCAGGGGGACTAACAATCCCCCCCACACACACACAGGTGGAATCTGATAAAGATCTAGTCAAGAGAATGAACATGTTTTTATTCCTCACCATGGATTTGAAATCTGTGGCGTGGAAAATCTCTGCTATAGTTCACTGTGTGGACTACAACGCGGACTGGCATTCAGAAGAATAGCCGATGGTTTAAGCAAACATTTGGATGAGCAAATAAACCTGCAATCTGCATTGAAATACCGTATATACTCGAGTATAAGCCGCCCCCGAGTATAAGCCGAGGCACCTACTTTTGCCCCAAAAAACGGGAAAACTTATTGACTAGAGTATAAGCCTAGGGTAAAAAATGCAGCGGCTACTGGTAAATTTTAAAAATAAAAATGGATACCAATAAAATTACATAGGCAGTTTAATGTCTCCCCATAGGCAATTATAGGCAGATATATGGCCCTATATGCAGGTATAGGCAGGTATATGTCCCAAAAGGCACGTATATGGCCCCATAGGCATGTAATAGGCAGTTATATGTCCCCCATAAGCAGATTATAGGCAGATATATGGCCCCATATGCAGGTATTAGGCAGGTATATGGCCCCATAGGCAGGTATAGGGCAGGCTGTAGGCAGGGTATAGGCAGGTATAGGGCCGGCTGTAGGCAGGTATAGGCAGCTGTAGGCAGGTATAGGGCAGGTATAGGGCCGGCTGTAGTCAGCTGTAGGCAGGTATAGGGTCGGCTGTAGGCAGGTATAGGCAGCTGTAGGCAGGTATAGGGCAGGTATAGGCAGCTGTAGGCAGGTATAGGGCCAGCTGTAGGCAGGTATAGGGCTGGCTGTAGGCAGGTATAGGGCAGGTATAGGCAGCTGTAGGCAGGTATAGGGCCGGCTGTAGGCAGGTATAGGGCAGGTATAGGCAGCTGTAGGCAGGTATAGGACCGGCTGTATGCGGGTATAGGGCAGGTATAGGCAGCTGTAGGCAGGTATAGGGCTGGCTGTAGGCAGGTATAGGCAGCTGTAGGCAGGTATAGGCAGGTATAGGCAGCTGTAGGCAGGTATAGGGCCGACTGTAGGCAGGTATAGGGCAGGTATAGGCAGCTGTAGGCAGGTATAGGGCCAGCTGTAGGCAGGTATAGGGCAGGTATAGGCAGCTGTAGGCAGGTATAGGGCAGGTATAGGCAGCTGTAGGCAGGTATAGGGCCGGCTGTAGGCAGGTATAGGGCAGGTATAGGCAGCTGTAGGCAGGTATAGGCAGTTTAAAAAAATAAAAAAACAATCACTTACCTGGATCCCCGCTGCTCCGTCTCCCGAGCGCGCTCCTCGGGTCTTCTCGGCACAGGCGGGTGACGTCATCAGGCCGCGCACGCAGCATGTGCCGGAAACTCCGGACAGCCGCGAGTCTGCGGCCGCCCGGAGGCCACTGCGGAGCAGGGAGCGCTCGCTCTCTGCTCCGCAGTGGTATCCCTTCACCTATATGCGCTCCGGAGGAGTCACATATAGGTGAAGGGATCGCGGACAGTGCCGGGCCAGCGCAGCACCCGGACACTGTGCGCTCGCTCGGCATTCAGTTATATGCGCTCCCTGAGGAGCCGCATATAACTGAAGCGTCCCTGTCGGCGCACGGGCCGTCGCAGTGCCCGAGCGCCGACAGTGACTCGAGTATAAGCCGAGGGGAGATTTTTCAGCACATTTTGTGTGCTGAAAAACTCGGCTTATACTCGAGTATATACGGTACTTATTTAAATCTGTCATGTGAACATACCCTTAAGTAGCTTTCTTCCTATCAAGAAAAGAGGTGATGAAGCAAGCTGGACTGAATCTATTCTTTTTAGGGGCCACTTTGCAGCTACATAGACTGCTTTTATGCTATGGGTGGCCTTGTTGTGGTCATATACAAAGAATACTGAGATAAAGAAAAATGATGCATGATGTAAGTATATGCTCACAGGGCATGTTGAGTTTGTGTGAACATACGCTTTTAGATGCGCGTTTGGATCCATCTGTCTGACCCCAAATGGACCCAAACAAGCATCTAATAAATAGCAATGTGATTTACATTACAGGTGGTTCCCGGGTTATGAACAGGATAGGGACTGTTGGTTTGTTCTTAAGTTGAATTTGTATGTAAGTCAGAACAGGCATGTTTATTAAAAGTAACTCCAGCTCAAAAGTTTTTTTTTTGTTAATTTTGGGTATTGCAAAAAAGGGTTTTTACATTTATTTTCCTCTCTGTGCCCATTTTAAGACGATTTCACCTCGTGTGCTGCTGTGGCATGCTGGAGCTTGTCATTCCACAGCTACCATCTGCTATGGAACATGGAACTACAAGTGCCATCACGCCCAATAAGTCTCCGTTTGTAAGTAGGGGACAGATGTAAGTCAGAACATTGTAAGTCGGGGATTGTCTGTCATTTTAATATGAAACACGCATCGGCATTCACATGAGTGATCGCCAATGCGTATCTCACTGTGTCTTTCGAATCTGTCTTTCAGATCCAGCAGGAGCCCTATTTTAACCCCTTAACGATCTTGGACATATGCATACGTCCAGGTGGTTTGGGGGATAACGCACCTGGACGTATGCATACGTCATGGCGATCGCGCGGGCTTGCGGGCAAGCCGCGCATGATCGCGACATGGGACCATCGGTATATAACCGCTGGCCGCATGCCGTATCACCCGCGGCCGGAGTGCGCTCCAGCCGCGGGTGATTAACGCTTCATTACCACAACCTGTCATGGTTGCGGTAATGAAGCCGCAGGTATTTTCTTTACCCTTCCTTCCAAAAAACGGATTAAAAAGCGATCAAAAAGCCTTGTCCCCCCAAAAATGATACTAATACAAACGTCAACTCATCCCGCAAAAAACAAGCCCCTACACAGCTCCGTACACAGAAAAATAAAAAAGTTATGGCTCTCTGACTATAGCGATGCAAAAACATGTTTTCCCTGGTTATATAAAAGTGTTTTTATTGTATAAAAGCAGTAAAACATAAAAAGATACAAATTGGGTTTCGCTGTAATCGTATTGAACTGTTGAGTAAAGCTAGCATGTCATATATACCGTACAGTGACCGCTATGAAAAATAAAAATAAAAAACACTACCAAGATAGCTGTATTTTGTTCAAAACATCTCACAGACACCTTAATAAAAAGTGAACATAGCGTCATATGCACCCCATAATGGTACCAATAAAAACTTTAACTCATCCCGCAAAAAACAAGACCATACACAGCTCTGCACACAGCAAAATAAAAAAAGTTATGGCTGTCAGAATAGGACAACATAAAAACACAATTTTTTATAGACATATTGTGTAAAAATAATAAAACAGGAAAAAACTATATAAAATCTATATCATTGTAATTGTACCAACCCCCATAGTAAATTTATCCTGTCATTTACACTGCACGGCGAATGCTGTAAAATTGAAACTAAAAAAAACAATGACCGAACTGCGTTTTTACCCCATTTCATGGCCCAATGCTAAAAGAAAACTATGGAACACCTGTGCACCCAAAATGCACAATACATCCCTAGATGAGATCCCTGAGGGGTGTTGAATCCAAAATGGGGTGATTTCTGGAAGGTTTCACCTGTTCTGCTACCTTGGGGGCTTTGCAATTGCGACATGGCCCCACCAAAATCTGCGTTCCAAAAGCCAAATAGCGCTCCCTGCCTTGTACGGCCTGTCATGTACCCAAACATAGGTTTACACCCACATGCAGGGTATTGCCGAACTTAGAAGAAATTGCTTGACAAAGTTTTAGGGATCTGTTTTAAAGGATTCCTTGTAAATATGAAACATTTTAAGCTAAAATTGCAGATTATTGGAAAAAAAATGTTTTTCAGTTTCACAGCCTAATGCTAAAAAAAAATTGTGAATCACCTGTCTGGCCTATATACTCACTGCACCACTGAATATATTCCTTAAGGGGTGTAGTTTCCAATATGCAGTCTTTTTAGGGGTGTTTATTAAGTTTTAGCACATTAAGGTGTCCTCAAACCTGAAATGGCGCCTAAATAAGATTGTATTGAAAATGAGACCCCAGAGTCTAGTAGGTGCTCCTAATATTCTGGGGCTTGTGGTTGAGCCAAATAATGCACTAGGGCCACATATTGGATATCTCTAAAAACGGCAGACCTGGGGGAATTGATATTAAGTTGCATTTTCCGTGTCACATTTACCGTATTTCAGTGAATAATGGATAAATATTGAAAATCTGCAAAAATAGTGAAATTTTGAAATTTCCCATCCACTTTGCTTTAATTTCTGTGAAACACCTAAAGGGTTATCAAACTTCCTAAACAGTGTTGTAAATACGTTAAGGGGTCTAGTTTCTTAGATGGCATCATTTATGGGGGTATCTAACATGCAGGCCCCTCAAAGCCACGTCAGAACTGGAATGGTCCCTAAAAAGTGTATATTGCAAATTTTCTTGAAATTGTGAGAAATTACTACTAAGTTCCTAAGCCCTCTAATGTCGTAAAAAAAAGAAGACATTTAAAAAATGATGCCAATCTATAGTGGACAAATGGTAGATGCTAGTTAGAAACTATTTTGTGGTGAACAATTATTTGTCTTGCACGCAGAAATTTTGGAACTTTCAAAATCACAAATTTTTCCAAATTTTCATGAAATTTTGATATTTTTCACAAACAAAGAAGGATTGTATGGATCAAAATTTCTTACTAACTTAAAGCACAATGGGTCACGAGAAAACAGTCTCTGAATCACATGCATAGGTAAAAGTGTCAAAAAGTTATTCTCACATAAATTGACATGTCAGATTTCAAAAATAGGGCTGTGTCAGGAAGGTCAAAACAGGCTGAGTCCTTAAAGGAGTTGTCTCCCCACAGGGTTTCAAAGAATGCATGAAAGAAATTCTCTGTCACTTCCTGGTTCAGACTAATTTGCATAAACTCCATGCTTGTACAGCATAAGCTCTGTGCTTTCAGATGCTAATTAGATTAGATTAGCTTCTCAAACTACTCGAGGACTTCTTATCTGATCCCCAAAACAAAAGCCCTAATTACAGAGCTGTTTACTTGAGATAAATCATGCTTTTTACTGTCTGGCAGCACAGGACACTGACTGACACTGCTGACCTGTGTGATGACTCACTCTCTGTTATCTCATTGAACAAACAGCCCTGGGAGATTTGTTTACAGGTCGGTTACTGAGGGAACTGAAATAGCCATGGAGGTAATAAATTCACTTGTATCTCTTTAGGGAAAACAGAGGAACAATGCAATATATTTGGAAAATGTCTTTATTTTGTGTTCCCTACAATTTGAAAGCTATTCTTTGTAGCGAGACAACCCCTTTAAGTGGTTAAACTATAGGGTGCGATCCAGCTGCATCCAACACACATCCAAACACGCAGCTGCTTGTTGGATACATGTTGGATCCATTTAGGATCCAATCGCCGCTGCATTTTTGGATGCGATTTTCGATCCAACACGGATTCAAAACCAGATCCAATTGAAATTGAAAACCAGAGAGTCTGCTGGAACTGGGGACCGGAGGATGGTGATTATACCTTTTTTTTTTTTTACTTGCGGTCCAGGAGCTATTTAATTGACTTTTTAATGAATGGACAACCCCTTTAATGCTTCAGGGAGCAATCTTATGTATTGTTTCCCATTATGTATGAGGACATCCAGAGAAGAAATAGATGAAGGAAAGCTGGAAAACATACACGGAATATCATTATTATGTGTTGTACAAGTATGGAATGAATATTAACAGAAATTTGATTAATATAATGATTTTTGTTCACAGTTGTTCACTATTTCCTTTGACAAGCATTGCTCCATGAGCAATATGTTCAACATTTCCTTCCCTACAGTACTTCACATTTAAATTTCAACTTTTTTTTCCCTGTCTATCTTGCTGGAATGAAATGTAGTTAACAGGTTGCTCCTGAGTAAGTTCTGCATGGTTTGACAGCTCTAATCAGTGTATAGCAAAACACTTTTGCAAATATTCTCATTTTAAATATATTTCAGTCCCACAAGGCTGGCATTATGAAAATGAATTCACAAATTCTTGTTATGCTGATTATGAAGTATAAGAAAAAAAGAAAACATTGTTAACAAGAAAATAAACAGGTCTTATGGAAATAGAATAAAACAAAGTACCTAAAATCTGTAACATGGAGTTTTACGATGCATATATATACATTATATAAAGATTTTTTTTACTGTGTAGTATCGGTGTATGTGGGACAAATTAGAAATCATTAGCCAAGCTTGCATCATCTGACTTAAGTGGATCAAGTGATCGGTCTCCATGAACAAGTCGCTGGTACAAGTCTTGTACCAGTTTGATCCCAAATGCTTATCCTGGGTTAATTGAAGCTTTGCAGTCAGCAGGGCATGGTGACATTAAGCCTCTTTTCCCTGTGTGGAGTAAGTGTCTCTTGCAGGACACAGCATCCAGGACTAATGCTTTATATTTAGGGTCATTTTCACTGAGGGCCACATTGGTATTATGGTTGACCTCCAACTGCAGTCGGAGGGCCTTGGAGAATAGCTTGTGGTCCGGTGTATGGATGTCAGAGCTGTGCCACCACCAGTGATTTGCTTAACAGAGTGGTGTGGACGTGCACACCAAAGTTCTGAATTTAAGATAGCACCTGCTCTTCATGCTAGTGCCCCCACCAAGTGGAGAGATGGTAATTTTCTGTTTGAATTTTGTCCATCCATGCTCACTGTGTCTAAGCCCTCATGGGTCACATAAAATGAAGTTCAGGGCTGGGCTTGGTCTGAGGGCCTTGTGTTTGACACATATGCTTTATAATATACACAACCGAGTCACATTATTATGACCACTTCCAACTTTCTGTATGCAATCTATGACCGCTTGTATGATTAGGCAACAACGTACACGCTCAAGGGTCCCACGCTGGAATCTTCCCTGGGATTCCCATAATCCTGGCAATTCAAAATGAGATCGTGGACCCGTATTTCTTGAAATATTGCTTTTCTTTATTCAATAGCATAAGCCTTTTTCAACGATTCAGTAAAAAAGCATCGCATATAATACAGTCATAGCAGACTAGTAGCGTGTGTTGCATAAACGAAGAGGTAAATACCTTAGTCGTGCTTCAGAGCATACAATAGCAATGCTTGCTTGAGAAAGAGGGCGTTGATCCCTTGAAACGTTGCATCTTGCAGCGTTCACCCGGCCGGTTGTCCATGCTGCTCCTGTCCTATTGAATGCTCTGAAGCACGACTAAGGTATTTACCTCTTCGTTTATGCAACACACGCTACTAGGCTGCTATGACTGTATTATATGCGATGCTTTTTTACTGAATCGTTGAAAAAGGCTTATGCTATAGAATAAAGAAAAGCAATATTTCAAGAAATACGGGTCCACGATCTCATTTTGAATTGCCACTTCCAACTTTCGACATCAGCAGCGGGCAGTTTAAGGAGGAAGTCATGTGTCAAGGGCTGGCATGTGGGGAATAAAAGGTGTGCGATAGGCTCTCTGCACACTTGTTGCTATCTTAGGTAAAAGAAGCAAACGTATGATTATTAGCTTTCTGGCCAAGGTGTCAGTATTTCTGAGACTTTCACAGTTTGTGAACGTTCATATGCTGCTATGATGAAAAGTATTTTCGTTTTAATTATTAATTATTTGTTTTAATTATTTTAATTGGTACCACTTTGGTGTTCATATGAGTTTTTGATCGCTTTTTATTTAATTTTATGTACTGCGGGGCGAACAAAAATCACAATTCAGGGAGAGAAGAAACTATTCTGTACTGATTTAAAACCCTGTGCAGATGGGGAGAATGCAGGAAGTGGTTTTCTAAATCAGTGCAGAGCAGTTTATAGCTGGAATCTTCTCTCCCTGAAATGCGGAGGTCTGTACAGGCACCAAGAGAGGTAACATATAGAGTAATTTCCCATCTGTATTGAGGTTGTCTTGACGTTATCAGATGGGCTTTTACAGTTTTGATCAAACATATACACTGAGAACCTCATGTTTTCATGTATTTAAAAGTAGCAGAAGTCCTTTTCCAAAAAATTCCTATGTTCCCTTTGACTATTATTTAGTGCTAGAAGAGTGCTGCTGATATTGTATTGCGTTTGCTGTCTGCTTACCTGTCAGTCCAGAAGCTTTACAATAGCTTCCGGGCTGTCTGTGACGTCATCATGCCCAGCAGTGCCTTGTGTACATGGCCGGGTATGAAGAATGACAGTTGCCAATTCTGCTATGTACTGATCTCTATTGTATTAGTGATCTGAAGATCAAGTCCTTTATGAGGAAAAGTAAAAAAAAAAGAGGAAAAAGTAAAAATAGTAAAAAAAGTAAACACACGAAAAATAAAATAAAAGCGCGTACACCACCCTTTTCCCCTTTACAAACACCAACCGCCCAACAAAAGATAAAATAAGTAAAGTACACATATTTGGTATCGCCATGTGCGTTACGACCTACCCTATAAATCTTTTATATTAGTTAACTGGCATGGTGAATTCTGTAAAAAATACAAACACAAACCCTTCACAGAATTGTGATTTTTGTTCACCCCGCAGCACATAAAATGAAATTAAACGCGATCAAAAACTCATATGAACACCAAAGGGGCACCAATTAAAACTTCAGTTCATTTCTCAAAAAAAAAGCCCTTTCACAGCTCTGTATACAGAAAAATAAACAAGTTATAGCTATCAGAAGTTAGTCATGCATATATATATATTGTTTTACACAAAAACCCTTTTTTTCTCCTTTAAAGCACTTCAGTATAAAAAAAAAAAAACCTTTATAAATTGGGTATCGTCATAATTGTACCGACCCACAGAGTAAAAATAACTCATGCATACTGCACGGTGAGCGCTGTTAAAATAATAAGTAAAAAACACTGCTAGAATTGCAGTATTTTCTTAACCCTGCCTTCCAAAAAACAGATTTAAAAGCGATAACTCAGATAAATGTCAAAATGATACCACTAAAATGTAAACTCATCCTGCAATAAAAAAAAATAAAAAAAACTACACAGCTCCATACACAGAAAAATAAAAAGTTTATGGTTCCCAGACTATGGCGATGCAAAAATGTGTTTTCCTTTTTGAATAAAAGTGTTTTTATTGTGTAAAACAAGAAAACATGAAAAAGTCAAATTTGGTATTGCTGTAGTAGTATCGACCTGCTGAGTAAAACTAGCAAATCCTTTATACCGCTGTAAAAAATTAAAATAAAAAACACTACCAGGACTGCTGTATTTTGTTCAAAACCTGTACACAACCTTAATAAAAAGTGATCAAAACATCATATGCCCCCCATAATGGTACCAATAAAAATATAAACTTATCCCGCAAAAACAAGCCCATAATCAGCTCCGTATACAGAAAAGTAAAAAAAGTTATGGCTAGCAGACTATGCAGCAGAAAAAATACACCACTTAAAACTTTAATTAGGCATCACATAAAAATACTACTCTACAGACTATATAAATTACAAAAAGATCTTACATGTACCAGAAAACCAGTTCTATATCCCTATTTCACCAACAGATGCTAATTCATCAAATTTTTTAGAAAGTGTTGAGCTGGAATTATTTTGGAGGACTTACGGTTTGATGAAAGACCAAGGTTTTCTTCCCTACTGCCCTACTCCCATACTACCGTTCCAAGGTAGCAAAAATCCAAGCGGTAAATACTACGGGGAAAAGGAGTTTGATAATACTAGCTAACCCCTATTCAGCCACTATCCTTTTCCCTTTTAAAGTCAGAGTCATCGCCCCAATAACAGTGGCCCCGAATCCTGCCCTAATAAGTCCTATTAAACCCTTTCTAAAAATAGTCTCTATCATACAAGGTGGTACAAAAATGTAACCAGCCGATATAGGTCAAAGGCAAACAACAGGGTTAAACACAAAAACAGTGGTAATTAAAAACCCCCTTTAAGGTCCTCTAACCAATATGGGGGTAGCCCGACGCGTTTCCCCCTGCTCATATATATCTCAAGCAGGGTTCATCAGGGGTTAAAGACTATGTAGGTATGTAATTAGGGATGACCAGAAATCATGACCTCCATCCATCTCACAGGAAACCTGATCCAGCTTCCCTGAGTAAGATGACTCCACCCCTGTGTAAAAGAGAACGCCTTGGTATAACCAGACTGCTCCGGAAGTGCAAAATCATTGCACCTATCCAGAGAAGGAACCCCTCCATACCTTTCAGCAAAATGTGCAGTGTCACGTCCGTGCAACGCTTAATGCAGTCCGCTCCGGGGTTCGGCATCCTCAATATGCGAGTGCGTATGTCCAAAACTATCTCCGTCAACTAGCATATAACTATGAGCAGTCAGCCCATTCACACACTAGATACTGACTGCTATCCAGTGCGCATGTCAGAATCAAGAGGCACTTACCGCGTGCTCTCTACTTGAAATACCTTGATCTCAGGAATAGGATCGATGTTATTCTAATAATTTAAATGCAACATATGGAAAAACTTTTAGTTACACAATGGGCAGATATTGAGGCATCTTATTATGAAAATATCTATATCCAAATAGGTGTCATAAGTCAATAATGCTGTACTAATATACAACCCACGTTAGTTTCAAGGTACTTAATAGCAGTCTGTTTCTACATACACATCCAGGATGGATTTTATTTCATGTAGTTTATACAGATGAATGAAATGATAAGTTCAAATGGCATCAGTACCAATGTATATAAATAATAAATCACTGAGCAACATATGTGTTTTAGGATAATCATATCCCAATATCCACCTAAAAGGATTCCCAAAGGTTATTTGAGGAGCTAGATAAAGACTCATTCATGCCCTCTGGTTTGACCGTTTTTAAATGATCCATGGTCCACTCAGTTTCCTTTCTCAGAAGTTTTCCATCAAGATCACCTCTCCTCAGGGTCTGTCTAATTTGTTCAATAACCATAAATTTAAGACCTTCAGGTTTTCCACCATGCACTTCCAAAACATGTCTTGCTATTGGAGTCTCCTTTCTGTTTATAAAAATCACCCAGATATTCTCTCAATCTTCTTTTCATCTATTTCCTAGTTTTCTCCACACACCACATGTGTAGACAGATCTTCAGTTAAAGAAATCCATGATTTCAAACGATCTCTCTGTATCACTACATTTTAATGATTATGTCTGATCTAGAAGGGGCATCTAAATATACCAGGAGCTTGCGGTCAAGCCAGGTTCCTCTGGAGTTGAGAAATGACGATGTACTAAATGATCTTTAATTGATCTCCCTTTTCTGTATGTTACTAGAGGGTGATTGCGTAATATCCCTGCTAGATCCTGATCAGTGTTCAAAATCCGCCAATATTTATTGAGGATATTATAAACCTGATGTGATCTGTCATCATATGTTATAATAATGCAAAATTGACCCTCGTGTTGTTCTTCCTTTTTCTTTTTGGTCTCTAAAAGAGAAGTCCTATTCTTCTCTACGGCATATTTAAATGCGGTCTGAAGGACTGGAAGAGGGTATCCCCTGTCTAGGAGTCTGCTTTTAAGTTCCTTAGCCTGTTCATGAAAATTGGTAACTTTTGAACAATTCCTTCTTACCCTAAGATATTGGCCTCTCAGTATTCCTTTCTTTTGGCTCTGAGGATGATGACTCTCCCATCTTATTCGATATAGTAGCAGCGTTTTTTGAATGTGTATTGTCTGTATATTCCAAATATCTTTTCTGATCTTTAAATCTAAAAAAGGAGATTTCTTTTTCATGGATTTCACTAGTAAATGTCATGCCTACTTCATTGATGTTAAGTAGCATAACAAAGGTATTGAACGCCTCATTTGTGCCCTACAATAAAATAAAAACATCATCAACATTATCAAGATATCCTCTGAGTATGGGGGAGGTACCTTTCCAAAGACCACCATCTCCTCCCACCAGTCCAGGACGGTGGTTTTTCTAAGTGGGGCACGGGGATCAACCATATGCGTTCCCCCTGAGTGAATGGAAGAGGCGGGCCCAAAGAGAAAATAATTGTGTGGTAACACAAATTTGGGAGTTTAAGTATAAACGTATTGTGTACTGAATGTTGTGTCCCCTCTTGGTCTCAGGAAGTGTTCTACAGACTTGTCCATATTCATGAGGAATACTACTTTACAAGGCCTCAACATTAATTGACGCAAGCAATACATCTGCTATTTTTTTTAAAAGGTCAGCTGTGTCCTTAATGTAGGAGGGTAAGGTCAAAACGAACTTTCTTAAAATATCATTAATGTAGTTGCCTGCACCTTGCGTCAAAGATATCATCCCAGACACTAAGGGATGGCCCTTCAAGGCGATTAATACCTTATTTACCTTATGTAATGAGTAGAATGTGGGTACCTGTGGATGTCTTGGAATCGAAATTCAGATTCATCTCTGGAAATCAAATCAACTAGTTCTATATCCCTATTTCATCAACTGATGCTAATTCATCAAATTTTTAGAAATGGTTGAGCTTAAATTATTTTGTAGGACTTACAGTTTGATGACAGACCAAGGTTTTGGTCTTTGATCATCTGTAAATTACAAATAATTTAAAGATACCGTCTACAAATTTTTTTTGACAGTTTTACAAATGTTCATGATATTTGATTATTTTTCACAAAAACAAGGACTGTATGGCCAACAAAATTTCTTACTAATATAAAGCACAATGTGTCACGAGAAAACCATATTATGATAAATCATTGGAAAGGTAAAGTGGGTCAAAAAGTGTATTCTCATATAAAGTGTAAACATTTCAGTTTAAAAAAATGAGGCTCTGTTCGCGGCCCAAAAATGGTTTGAGGCTAGAGATGGGCGAAATCGATTCTAACGAAGTGGAATATCGTTGAATTTCAGGAAAACTTCCGGGTTCGGAACGAAGTCGAACTTTGGATGGTACTTCGGGTGAACGAAGTGTGCTTTTGACTTCGATAAAAATGGGCTGCGAGCACATGGCGTACATGGGCAAAGCACTCTGGGGAGGAGAAGGGCATAGCCTTGATGACATGGTGCAGAGATGAAGCAATCAGAGGGACGGCGGGGATTCTTGAAGTCACCGCCACTGTATATAAGATCGATGCGGAGCTGGGAGCTCACACTCCCTTCTCATGTACTGAAGGGAAGGTGCTGCTGGGGTGATAGGCTTCTGAAGAACTGATTTTTACACACAGCGATTTTTGTGGGGGTGTTCAGTTGTCTACAGAGATGTTCTTGAATGTTCTATTTATGATTTTTTGTGGTTATTGGATCTGAAAATCCAGTGTGCCGTCCACGGCGCTGCAATATTACATTAATATCAAGTGGGATCTAAGCAGTTCCTGTTGTATTCATTTAAAGAACTAGCGTTTTTACAATACAAATACCACATCTTTTTGGTGCTCAATTATATTGCGCACTATTTACATCCGGGGGTTAATTAAGATCTTGTTTTCTGCTGGTGTGCTGACAAAAATAAACCGTCTTTTTTCAACGCCCAAATATATATATTTTTTTGGTAGCCTAATTCAAAAGCAAAGGTTAATTACACTTTATCTCTTGTTGTGTTGGCGTAGAAATACACCAATTGTAACACGTTACAAAGATATAGTTTGTGGTTGGCTCATTTTCTATTGCGCAATTTACATCCAGGGGTTAATTACAGCGTAGTTTTGTGGTGTGCTGACAAAATAAACGTCTTTTTCAACGCCCAAATATATATTTTTTTTTTTGGTAGTAATTACAAGCAAAGGTTAATTACATTTTATTCTTGTTGTGTGGGTAGAAAATACGCCATTGTAACACGCTACAAAGCTACTAGTTTGTGGTGGCTTCTTCTATGCGCAATTTACATCAGGGTTCATTAGCGGTTGTTTTGCTGGTGTGCTGACAAAAATTAAAACCGTCTTTTTCAACGGCCCAAATATATATATTTTTTTTGATAGCTTAATTAACAGCAAAGGTTAATTAAACAATTTATCTCTTGTTGTGTGCGGCGTAGGAAAATTACGCCATTGTAAACACGCTACAAGTCTAAGTTTGTGGTGGCTCAATATATATTGCGCAATTTTACATCAGGTTAATTAAGCGTTGTTTGTAGGTGTGGCTGACAAAATAACGTCTTTTTCAACGCCAAATATATATTATTTTTTTGGTAGCCTAATCACAAGCAAAGGTTATATTAAATTTTAATCTATTGTTGTGTGGCGTAGAAAATACACCTTTGTACACGTAAAGCTACTCGTTTGCGGTGGCCCAATCCTATTGCGCACTTTACATCCAGGGGTTACTTAAGCGTTGTTTTGCTGGTGTGCTGACAAAAATAAACCGTCTTTTTCAACGAAAAAAATTATATATTTTTTTTTGGTAGCCTAATTCACAAGCAAACGGTTAATTACTTATTTTATCTCTTGTTGATGTGGCGTAGAAATACGCCATTGTAACACGCTACAAAGCTGATAGTTTGTGGTGGTTCAATTCTATGTGCGCAATTTAAATCCAGGGGGTTATTAAGCGGATGTTTTTGTGCTGTGCTGACAAAAATAACCGTCTTTTCAACACGAAAATATATACATTTTTCTTGTGCATAATTCACAAGGCGAAGGTTAATAAGCCTGTTTGTGCTTTTACAATTTAGTAAAACACACAGTGCTTGTAAACGACACTTACAAGTCCAATTTTTCCTGGCCATTTGTGGAGCGCAATTTATATCCAAGGAGTTAACCCAAGCTTGTTACTGGGGTCATTTGGAGTCCAAAAACAGGGTGTTATTTTTATCATATACAGATAGCTCACTAAACAGTGTTCTGTACATTTTAGAACAAACAGTATGTCAGACGAGAGGGTGGCAGGCGCTCTGAACTGCGAGTGGCAGTTGGCACAAAATTCTGAAACGGGCTCAGGTCGCAGCACAGCAACTGGGGACGTCGCAGCAGGGGTACTCGATGAGCCCACAACTGCCAGCTGTCATCTAGGGCTCACGTGTGTTGTCTTCAGCAAAAAGAGGTTACTTGACTTGGTTGACTAGGTTCATCCGTTCCTCAGTTGACACTGACACCCCAGCCAAGAGTCGGTGGGAAACTCAGACACAAACTTAGTTGGCATGGCCCGGGGAGCGGAATAGGTCAGCGGCCCTCACTGTCTCGCAGCCGCCTCTGTCCCATCCAGTCTCAGCCAGGGATCAACTATGTGGTCTGGGATCCAGCGCCACTATATAGCGTAGGATGAACAATTTGAGGGGGCCAGTCAGCAGCTTCTTCGGCTGCGCAAGAAATGGGGCCAAAATCCCCAGCTTTCTTGCAGTAGGCGGAAAGTTAGATGTGGAGGAGTGGAACATGGGAGGTCATGTGGTGAGAGGTCTGCCTCAGGCTTTACCAAGACAGGTGCATGAAGGACAGTAGTGTCGATTGAACACACAAATAGGATGATGATGTAGCCCGACGCACTTGGAGCCGGGTGAAGCAGGGCTTCTCTCGTCAGGAGAAGAGGGGCGTCCAGCTTGGGCGTCCGGCAGCGGCGCAGCCAGCATGTGGGTTGTGTGGCCGGATTCAGCAGGGTGGTATTGCAGCAGTGTGAGGTCGGGAGCAAGCGGCCACGGGGGGTAGGAATACCGCTGCAGCAGCGTCCAACGACCAGTAGCGGCACAGGGCTCAGCTCGAGGCAGCGGCGGGCAGTAGTCACTCAGTGCGGAGCGTTGGCGGGTTAAAAATCAGGTACCATCGGCTGGGGGTGTGTGCAGTCTTTGTAAGGGACACCGGAGCAGTCGAATCTGTGTAGATGTAGAATCTGGTGGGCCAGAAAGTGAAGCGGTGGCCAGGGAGACTAACGTTGGTCACAAACGGCCCTTGCGTCAACACATGCCGATCTCATCGGTGGCCATGGGAGAGGAGAAAGTGGCTCAGAGATTGGTGTGGTCCATCCTCGCACTCCGCAGCGAGCAGCATGCGGCCAGTGTCACGCATGCCATTTCAGCCAGTCAAGGTCTCACACTCTGCAGAAGGTCAGCTGTTTCTCTTGGCCATCCTCTCCGGTCAGATGCTTGCTCCTCGTACTCATGGCGCCTGCAGTCGTTCAGAGAGAGCGGATTGTAAAGAGACAACAGTATGCGTCCAACCTTCCTAAGGTGCACGCAGCTGACCGTGCTCCTGTCCAAGTTGTTGGTACGGCCAGTCCCTCCCTTTCCAAATTGGGTGGACTCTTGCACCATTCAGAGAACTAATGGCTTGTGCCGAGCGAGATGGAGAGTTCAAAGCGTAATTTCTTTTCAAAAAGGCAGTACCAGCACTTCATAAATATGTAGAACAGAAAGTGGGTCAGTCTTGAGCTTATAGGTGTGTTCCAATTGGTTACACAGGCAGCGCGTACGTCTGGAGCTGTAATACGGTCAGGGCTCAGTACATGTCCTTGGCCACTGGGTGAATGTGCTTCCTGCCCAGCACTACCAACAACATTGGACAGGGGAGACGGCAAGCTTTTCTCCACGTTGTCACAACTGCTGTCCTGACGCAAATGTCCGCTCCTCCTCCTCAACCCACACCATCTCAGCCTCACAAGTACTGCTCCATCATACCACATGGGTAGGGCACAGAGGTGTCACGCAGTTTACAACTAGCTTGCCTGGCGAACGAAGCTCAAAAGGGGAGGCAACTGACTCCGCGGTCATGCAGCAAGAAAATCGATGTGTGGCTTTCTCGCGCAACTTGCCAATTCGGAACATCGGTGACGGAACAATGGGAGGAACATGGTGTCGCGCTGCCACCGAGGATAGGATGGTCATGCGCAACATGCATGGAGCAAGTGTTCAATCTGGTTGTAAAAAGGTCTGAAGTCTTCAACGATAGCTTCAGACATTCCTGAAAATGGCAGGAATCTGTGCTTGATTTATCCATTTCGTACAAGAGCCAGGAAACACCCGCCTCGAGTTGCACGGCACAGAAACGGCTCTCCCAACACGCTCTGATATGCAAGTTTCCCACCAGCTGGAATTCAGCCTGAATGATGGACCGGACTGTATGAACATGAGAGGGCCATTAACGATTTTGTTGATGATCCAGAGCAGGACAGAAGTACTCCCTGTGTAACTTGATGTCAGCCAGTGGCAGCTCATGCGTGACAATGCGTTTGTTGAGGCAAATCGAGGAGGCCACGTTATTGTCAGTGGCCAGGACTAGGGTGATTAACCGTCATTCCACTGCTTCATGTCTGGAACTGATGCTGAAAAAATTGTTGGGAGGGGACTCGGAGATGCTGGGATTACATTCGTAGGCCACATGAGTCCGGTGGGGAGTGAAATGGAGGAGGAGGATAGGAGGGAGGACATTGAGCAGAAGCATTGTCTGGTGAAATGAGGTGGATTTTATACCATGGTGACATGGAGGAGGAGCAGGAGCAGCTGGAGGAGGTGGATGGAGATGAGGAGAACGTCGAGGCAGATGACTCCCAAGCACGTGGCGTATACAAGTGGAAATCGGAGGCAGGGATCCCCTCGGAGTCACTTGTGCTGATGGCCGCAGACATGCGTATTTGCCTGGTAGTGACAGCGAATAGGTCAGCATCCGGAGAGGGATGACTTCTGGCTTCCCACCCTATTGGGCTCGCTACCGGTCCAATGGGCCTTTTTCAAGCTATTGAGAGGGAAGCAAAATCAAACTATATAGGAAAATCCTCGTAATCAGTTGGCCGCTGCCTATGGTGCGGGCTCGTCCATCTCTGACAGGTCTGACCGGGGGGTTCCTCAGCGACTTCACGTATTCTTGCCGCGCTGCTGGGGGAAGGTGGGGGGGGTTAGGTAGCGTACCAGACTCCTATCAAGCAGTACTAAGTCTGGTGTCACTATGTGCAGCTTCACTTCACCGCTAGTGAGGAGGCAGTCCTCCAGCGCGCAGCAGCAGCAGAATGGAGATTCCCTGAACCAAACAGGTTGTGGCCTTACTGGAACAGCACTCTGCCCCCCTTTTAGAAGATCGTGGATAGGGAGCTAAATGGTGTGTGGCGCAACTTGCAGAGTTTGCAGTGGGAGAGAGCTGTCCTGCCCGGCAGCTTGTGTGGCCATCAGCAGCGGGTGTTCAGTGCGGCGGGGGCATGTTACCAAGGAGAACCCGCTTGTCCACTGGGAAATGTTGATTAAACGCTGACCTTTGTCAGAGAATCAGGCGTGGATCGGCCTTGGATTTCCACACACCATAGCCTTATGGGTCAGTCTGGGTTTCAAACTACTGCTTCAGCCTATTTTTGATGGCCACGCTGATGCATACATCTGCTGTAGTTTCTCCTCTGCTACCACCGTCTTTACCAGGGACTGGTATGCCTACCCACATCAAAATTGTCATTGTGCAACTCTATGTGCTCTGCTGCTGCTGTCTGTTGCTGTTGACAGTGGGTACTTCAACTGTTTCATTTGTGCCACTCTGCGGCTAGGTACTTGTTTTGCACCTCCAGAATGTCATTGTGCCACTCTTGACTTGCTGTTGCTCCGAGTCATCACCTCCACTCTTGTCATTGTGCCACTGCTGGACTCATGCCTGCTGCCGCACCGTGACCTCACGCTCTCAAGTCATTGTGGCCGCTCTGTGGCCTAATTACTATTTTTGCCACCTGCAGAAATGTCATTGTGCAACTCTCTGACCTCATGCTGCGGCTGTGCCTCCTGTCGTGCCTCCACACTGTGTCATTGTGCACTGTTGACCATATGCTGCTGCCGTGGCTGCTGCAGTGCCCTCCACTCAACTGGTGGCCTACTCTGTTTTGCCACCTCCGATTTGTCATTGTGCACTGTTCTGACTCATGCTGCTGATGTGACTGCTGCGTTGCCCCTCCACACTGAGTCATTGTTTATGTCTGCTTATGCTGCTGCTGTTGCTCATGCGTGCCCTCCACACTGTGTATGTACCACTCTTTGTCCTACTCCTTTTTGGCCTGCTCAGAATTTGTCATTGTGCCTACTGCTGACCTCATTGTGCTGATCCCGTGACCTCCACTGTGTCACTTGGCCACTCTGCGGCTGCTGGTTCTGTTTAGCCACTTCCCAGAATGTCGATTTGAGCATGATTGACCTCATGCTGCTGTGGCTGCCGCCCTCACCTCACTCTGTCACTAATGTTGCAACACTTAGCTCTCAGTTTGTTTTTTTTGCTTTTGCCTGCCATGACATTATCAGGTACGGTTCCAGCTTTCAGTTTTTTGGTCAGTTTTGCCCCATAAGTGACCAGGGCATTTTATAGTGAAGCGAATTCTAAGAGCGGCGGAAGTCATGTGGTGTCATTACTAAAACACAACATTGTATGAAGACCAAAACAAGTCCTCTGCATATTTAAAGCACTGGCACAAGTTCTACAGCACCTGCAGGCTTGTGCAGCCTGGAAAATAGCTCTTTTTAACGCGAGATTCGTGCGAGTAATTCGGAACGAAACGATTTTGTCGGAAAATTCGGCGAAAAGTGACGAAATCGAATTTTTGAAGAAATTCGCCTATCTCCTAGTTGGGCAGTAATGTGGGTTAAGGTGGTGGATTACCAAAACACATAATCAGAATATATTCTTATAAGCCATCATGTAACTTTTATATAACCATATAAAGCCTATATCAATATACATTCTGAATTTTGACTATTTTTGATGTTTTAAAAATCCAAAGTGTACTTAAATTATGTTATCACTCTGCATTATAGCTGCAGTGTGATCCGTTCAATGTTTTTTTTTTCCTATTGTAGCATTATTTCAAAAACTATAAAAGATAATACATCTACATGAATGTTTACAAATAATAGCTGAAATTGATATTTGCTGTATATTATTAAATAACTTAATGTGCAAAATATATTACACTTTATAAGTAAGAATGATAGAAGACAAGTTTCACAATTTAACTCTAGACCGTCACAGTTGGAGACAGCAATAAAAAAAAAATCTATTTCTGTAATAGAAAATAAATACATTTTTTTCATTTTTTCTTGTCCTGATGACTCTAAATTATGCGCCTTTTGAAATTTGTTTTTTAAAACTGAAGCTTAAAAATGACATTTTTTGCATTAACCTGTAGTGTAAAGCAAAAAACATGAAGGTTTGTTGGATGCAACCTGTTTTATCTTTACTTTTGAAAGTTTTAATGTCCATAAAGGGAAAAAATAAAGGGGTACAAATTGTATCCTAACAAGACCACGTTCAGTTTGGGAAGAAATCAATTCCCTACTTTTTAAATTTTTTAAAATAATATTTTTTGTAGAATGTCTTATTTTTAAAAAAATATTTTTAGTGTCTAGGTTAAGTTTGGGTAACCCCAAAAGAAAGAGTTTTCCCAAAAATCAGCACACCAGTTCAGTAGGAGTTAGTAGGAGTTTTTTTGTAAAAGGAAACTTTTAAAACCCCTTCTTTTGTCATGCCGTTAAAAAGTCTTTGTATATAATTTTTTGTATATTTATATATTTTGTAATAGTAAATCAAGATAGCATTAGAAGGGATTACCACCTTTTAAAAATTTTTTGGGGAACCCAACCCCAAAAATGATGGCAAAACTTTCATTTAGGGTGAAAAAGATGGTTGACCACCAATTAGATAATGCGTCATGATCAATACAGTTAAAAAATGTCATCTGACTTGAACCCAGGATACCAGTGTCTTGTATCTGCATTGGGCTTGTATTAATTATCTCACCAAGTTTTCAGGAATACTCTCAAATAATCTAGTTTTCCCTACAAGGGAATCATCGTCCTGGGATTGTACACCTCATTAAAGAGTAAGTTAAATAGCTCCTGGGCCCAAATGAAAATAAAAAAGCTATACTTACCACCCAAACACCCACTGGTTCCCCATCTTCTGTTGACATACTGTCACTTCTGAATGGGAACGTCACTGCTGCAGCAGTCTCGTGCCTTTAACTTACAACACCATTCGAAGCTGTTCACTCCTCTAAAATGGCCAATTACTGGTGTAAATGATACTGAATTAGTCGAGTTGTGGAGGCTCTGTCCTCCTGCTAAGCTCTATCTAAGTTTTAGGAAAGTGGTGGCAAAGAAAGGAAAAGTTGGACTTTTCTTTGCAAACCAGGCTTGTTCTGGAAAACATTTGACGACCTCCTTTCCCCCACCTTGTGGGATTTTTTTTTACACTTAGACAGTGAGGGTTATTGGAAAAAAGGGACTAATATGACTGATGACCATCCCTTTACATTGCTACAGAATATATTGGTGCTATATAAGCAATAGTAAATATAGGTAAAAAAGGAATATCAGTGGGGACTATTTTTTTTCTTTTACATCCAAACAGGTGTTGAATAGCTGTAGGCTCAAAGTAAATGTATGAATTTAATGATTTATATGTCTAATTGAAGCACCCTTCCACAGTATATGACCCTCGCAAGTTCCCTTAGGTGTTCATTAATTTGTTAAACTGTGTTTCGACTGGTGCACACTGTCCTGATCTACCTCACAGAGCCACAGGAATTGACAGGTCTCTGACTATGAAAATCCATAATCTTAAATGTTGTTTTGTAAATGTAGCAAGATCTGACAAACAACATTAACCAGTGGGGTTTTAGCTTCTTGGCAGAAAGAATTCTACTGGATGCAGTTTTAATATTTACAGAACTTCTACAAAAGAACTTTATTCCAATATTGTAAATACAGTTTCCAAGGCATGCATATTAGCGTATGTGCCTACTAAACAAATTTGTCCTATAGTTCAGGTAACTATGACTATAATGCTTAGACACAAAGCACCAGGGAATTAAACACTTTGCTGCTGTTAACTTTTTTTTTTCTTTTAAATATCTTCTTGCATAAAAGCTACGAAGTCAAGAACACCACCTGGAAACAACTATGAACATCTGTTTTTCAAAGTAAGGTTTTAAATTTAATTTTTTTTAAAAATATTCTCTGGGGTTAAAAATTTGGGGAGGGGTCTAATGATGAATTTTAAATTTTTAAAATTTGCACAACAACCCCACAAAAAAATTAAGAACTTTTCCTTTATAAAATATCTTTAGCAGTACGCCTACTTTTCGTGAAAAAACCTGTAAACAGCTGCGCAGCTTACAAAATCTTTATACTTCAAAGAACCCCCAACAAAAAAAAAATAAATTATTCGGTTTGTCACATCACCACAAAAAATCATTTTATTCCTATAAAAAATTTTAATCAAACAATAAGACAATTATTACAAAAAGTCATATTAAAGGTAAATCAATCTTACATCTCAACTTTTTTCTTTTTTTTTGGATGGTGAGGAAAGAAGAATCTTTATATGTTAGAATTTCCATATTATTTCTCCTATTTGAAAAACCAAGAACAGAGGTGCTAAGGACTTTTTAGTAGCTTCCTAGACAATGTTTTTCCATTGTATTCCTAAAAATGTAGTAGGGAGTGTCATGTTTTTCTCATAACAAAAATATTCTTAATTCATAATTTTATGCTAAACGTAACAGTTTTTGGGTTTAAAATATCTCAGGGTCCCTTTAAACCTTTCACACAGGGTGCCGCCAGGTCACCCCAACCCCTATAAATCCCGGGCTAAATGGGGTCCTCAGAAAAAAAACAGAAACAGCCATACCACTGCCAAAAAGTGAATGAGTCTAAACCACACGGGGTAACCGGGCCCCCACTTTTAAAAAAAACCCCCAGTGCACGATTGGGGGTAATCCATTATCTCCCCTATGGACAGAAACGCACCTTAAATTAATCTTTTTCCAAGCATAAAAAAAAGAAAAAAAACCCACATTACCAACGTTGGGGGACTAAACAGAGCAAAAATACCAGTAAACAGCCGCTCCACCCTCCAAGGAGGGGGGCCGGGTATTCTACTTTCATCCTCCCCTTCTTTTGGGGAAAAAAAATTTTTAATATGAAAAAAAACAAATAGAGATGGGGAAAAAAAGGGCCCCTATATTTTAAGCCGCAAGCCTCCTTTACGGGCCCTCTTTTGTAGGTCCCCCTCCCAAAATCACAAAAAATACAAAAAAGGGGGAAAAAAAAAAATTTGGGAAAAAAACAGAAAAAAAAGGGCCCTTTCTCACTTTTAAAAAACTGGAAACATCAAAACACAGACAGAGGTAACACAGGCCCCCAGTATTAAAGAAAAATACCCAGGCACTGATTGTGGGAATCCATATATCCCACTAGGGGACACAAAGTGCACCTTAAATTTACACTATTCACATACAAGCAAAAAAGCAAAAAACCCATACCATACGTTGGGGGAAATAAACAATCAAAAAATACCCCCAAGACAAACCCCTCGACACCTTCCATGCATGAGGGGGGGCCTGGTATTTACTTTCTCCAGTCCCCCCTACTGTTGGGGAAAAAAAAATATTTCAAACTGGGAAAAAAATTAAATTGAGGATTGGGTTAAAATAATGGCCCCTTATTGAAGCCGCAAGCCTCCCTTTTGGGTCCCCCTTTTTTTTCAGTCCCACACTCCCTTAAAAACCAAAAAACAAAAAAGGGGGAAAAAAAAACTCGAAAAAAAACAAAACATGGCCTACCACCCTTCCTCTGCATGGAAAAGGGGTCACGCTGTTTAGATCATCCAGCTTTTTGGCAGTGGTAGGCCATTTTTTTTTTCTTCTGGTAATTTTTTCCCCTTTTTCTGTATTTTTGGGTTTTAGGGGGGAGGGAACGCAATAAGAGGAGCCGGGAAACTCAGGGGTTTCAAAATGGGCCCTTATGTTAACCAAACCTCAAATTTTTTATTTTTCCATTGTGAAAAAGTTTTTTTGCCCAACAGTACTTGGGCTGGTGCAGAAATACCAGCACCGCCCCCCCATGCATGGGAAGTGGGCAGCCGTCTTACGTATTTTTCTGTTTATCCCAACGAGGCTGTGCTTTTTTGCTTTTTTGCAGCATTGAATAGATTCAATTTAATGCACTTTCGCCACCTATGGGGGGAAGATATTGGATTACACCCCAGCTGCACCTGGTATTTTTTTTAATAGATGGGGGGCCCTTTTTTACCTCTGTGCGTGTTTTTAAAATCTCAGCTTTTCGAGCATAGTAGGCCCTGTTTTTTTGTTTTTTCTTCGACTATAAGAGGGCCGTCAGATTTTTGTCCCTATTTAAAAAAAAAATAGGGGTGCATGTGTCTATTTCTTCCATAATTTTTTTTAAATTAAATGAGGTTTTAATGTAATTTCGGGCACAAAGGGGAACCTATTTAAGGGTCTTTCACATACATTTATTCAAAAATTCGTCTAAGTTTTTTTTAATTTTTTTTCATTTATTTATGGTGCTCGAAAATCACAACAAAAAAGAAAACTAGTCTTAAAAAAAAACCTTTTAAACCTTCAATTTAAAATAGCCCCCCTGCCACCCACCCTATTCCACTGACCCCCCAAAGCCCAAAGGTCCCCTCCCCAAAAGTTTTGATCACCCAAAAAAAAAATTTTTTGACACATAGGGGGCGATAAAGAAAGGACCAAGCAAGCCAAAGTTAATAACCAAAAAAGGGTAAATTTCAGCAATTATCAGGGGTAAAAAAGTACCTGATTGGCTCTCCAAGTGTTACACTATGTTTACACCTTTCGGTGCAGAAGGGGGTTTTTACTGTTCCATCTTTTTCCTCTATATCAGTCCGCTGCTTTATATCCATAGGGGAAATCATTGCTCTTTTTACTTCTTTCCCCCTTTTTGCTCTCTGAAAAGACAGAGGGGTTTTAGAGATTTACTCTGTTTTTTTCCCGATAATTGCGATGTGTATTTAGCTCTATTTGAATAGGGTCAGGCTGCTAGCGGACACGCCCTTATCAGGGCGATATGCCTGCTTTTTGTTGTAAATAAGGGTGTAATAGCTCTATTAGGGCCATATAGGTTTAGTTTCTATATATTGGTCCCGTCTTTGTATTATTGAGAATTGATTTGAGATGCTACTTAATATAGTATTTTAAACTTGATAGGATTAAAGGTTATGTTTAACACTAGTATTCCTCTATTGTGTTGAGTATTTTCAGAGTTTACCATAAACTAAACTGAAAAGAATGAAAACTCTAGCACAGAATTTGAATACATACTGAGGTGTGTCGTTCTATGGTAAGCTCTGCTAGTTGACAAAAGCCTCGAATGTCAATGCGGTTCATCAAAATTTACTGGTATCCTTACAAAATGGATTTGCTATAAATCATACTTGCCAACTTTTGAATGTGGCCACAGGGGAGATGCTGAGCTGTGGCATGCACAGTGCCCCACCCCAAATATTGCCATATTTAGCATCCTGGAGAATTAGAAGATCCCGCCAAACTGTGCCTAAACCTAGAACATTACACTACAACCAATATTACCACCACACAGAGACAATATAGTGGTTGATAATAGTGTAGAACAAAGAGTTGGTAAATTTTATGCCTAGTGAGCCTCCTAGTTAATCAAATATATAGTAGAATAGGAAGTACCTTAAAATATAACTTTTATTAGTATCAACAAAACCTCTAATATATTTCCAAAAAAGAAAAAGGAACAACATTGACACTCACCAAGGTCAAAGACAAGGACTAGCCCTAGCCTACAAAATCGGAGTAATCGCCCCAATAAGGGCGTCCCCGGCTGGAACCTCACCCTAACTGTAAAAAATAGAAAACAAAATAACACACATAAATGTACATACCCTCTAATGCAAATGTCCCAACATGTTTCGATCCCCCTTTGGACAAACACAGATCTTTTCAAGGGACAATTCTTATAGGGGAAGAGTTTTTAGAGGAAAAACAAATCAAAATCAAAAACACAACAATAACAAAAGCTGGCCACCAGATATGCTCAAGCATGTATGTCTTCTATATGGTCTTTCTGAGACCGCCCCCCCCCCCAAAATAGATTTGGGGAAAGGCCCTTTCACCTCCTTAAAGAACAAAAGTGTAAAATTGCCTCTTATAAATGATGTGTCATGTGTGGATATTTTTGATAATGCAGTACTGAAAGATCTTGAACATGTTAAGGGTTACACCCCACATAATTGCACTATAGCAGAACTTAAGGCCATTACTGATTTAGAGAAGGATGACACAATCTGCATTAAGCCCTCCGATAAAGGAGGAAATGTGGTAATTATGGATCCTGGACAATATCGGGAGATGTGTCAGTCATTATTATGAGATATCACGTTATAAAATTTTACCTATTGATCCTACTGCCTCTTTTGTGAATTAAAAACATCGCTTGATGAGGCCAAGAATAATGACCTTATCGATGATACTGAATTTGAATTTTTGCTTCCTAGGTTTCCATCAGTCTCCCCAAGGTTCATAAAGGGGTTCATCCCCTTAACGGGAGACCTATAGTGTCTGGCATTGGTGCCCTGAGCCAGAACTGTAGGGTGTACATTGACACTGTTTTATCCCCTTTTGTACAGGTATTACCATCTTACATATGCTATACCACTGATCTTCTTAAATGCCTCGAGGGTATTTCTATTGGTGAGGGTTCTTACCTCGCCAACATTGATGTTGAATCCTTATACACATGTATACCCCACAGTTCTGGCCTGTAGGCAATTGAGACCTTTTTGGGAACGAGAGGTCTTCAATATGCAGCTCATAACAAATTTGTAGTCAACCACCTTGAATTTACCCAGACTCGTAACTATTTTTTGTTTGACGGCAGGATATACCACCAGTTACGAGGTACAGCCATGGGTAGCTCTTATACACCCAGTTATGCTAACCTGTACCTCGGCTGGTGGGAATCCCTGATCGTCTTTGGAGATGAAATTCCTGAACATGCTGAAAGGATTGCCTTATGGGCAAGATTTATTGACGATATTTTCATCATTTGGAACGGCAGTGAATTTAAGGCTTTTGTAGAACAGCTCAATGTAAACAACTTAAGTCTCAAATTTACATATGAGATTGATCTGAGGGCGTGACCGTTCTTGGATGGTAAGATTATGAAATCCATAACAGGGGGGGGGGGGCTAGAGACCACTATATTCCGCAAACCAACTGCTACAAATTCAATATTGCATTGGGAGAGTGGTCATCCACATCCGTTGAAGAGAGGGATCAATATTTAAGACCGAGGAGAAATTGTTCATCTTTGGATGAATTTCTAAACCAAGCAGGGGACCTCAGAAAGCGTTTTTTGGCCAAGAGTTATCCGGATTACGTTTTACGCAGAGCATACCAAAGCACACTTAGGGAGGACAGAACTGAGCTGTTGACCCTGAAACCTAAAAGTGATTCAAAGGAGAAAGTTGAG
>JAODAL010033925.1:0-44949 GCA_025379985.1 Phyllomedusa bahiana | reverse complement strand
TAGAGTGTGTTGAGCAATTATTTTGACAAAGTTGAAATGGAAGGTTTTTAGGTGATCGAAATTTTAGACATGCATAATTAAGGCAAAAAATCGTGTCATCTGTTAAGACGCGCATTTTCGGCGCTTCCTGTAATTTTGGTGGCCAGCAAAATAAATTTAAAGAATAGAGGGGGTAATTTGTTTGTGCACGCATGATGGGATGTGTAGGGTTGCGAGGGCTGGAAAAATCACTTCCCTCATTTTACATGAACAGCGTTCTCTCGCGTCCATGAGTGGACTGCGCTCTGCCTGTGGCAAACGCCACAAAATTATTTTATTTCGCACAGAGAAACCTCTATATTGCTGTGACCCTTACAATTTAGTTGATTGAGTTTGGGAAAGATTTTTTTTAGTTAGGTAGAGTTTTTAAAAGGGCACTCCGCTTTAAAGTCACAGGGGGGGGGGGGGGGGGGGGGGGCCCTGCGGGCAACCAGACAAGCTCTATAAAGAACACTGGTAAATTCACCAAGACTTATTGTAGACATTGCACTGCAAATCTTTATTTTTAAACATTTGCTATTAAAATTTTTCCGGGGATATTGGGCACCTGAACTTTATTAGGATAAACATTTTCTAGTAACTGCGGGTTTCTTTGTTTGGGTCCCAAAACGCAATTTTATTAACAGTATACATTTCAGGGGTTTCATTTTCTTTTTTACCCATTCACCTTTTTTTCATATATCCAAATTGCACTTAAATCTTAAAACGCTTTTTTATAGTCACCCAGGTGAATTGAAGGTGCAAAAATCCCGTGTATTAACGAAAAAAACAGATAGTGTTTTTTACTTGCGCACACAGCTTTGTTCATTAGCAGCTTGCAGAAAAATCTGAAAACAGAATTTTAAGCCCCCACAGGAAAATTGAAAGGTGCAAAAAATAATTTTATTATCCGAATACATTTCAGAACTTTTTTTTTTGATTTGGCGCCCAACAGCTTTTTTAATTGACGCAGCTTGCACAAAAATTTTAAAAACGCAATTTTATAGTCCCCACAGGGAAAAAAAAGGTGAAAAAAAACCGTGATTATACAAAAAAAACAGTACGTGTTTTTTGATTTGGCCACTCAGCTTTTTCATTGACCAGCTTGCAGAAACTCTTAAAACAGCAAATTTATAGTCACCACGGGTGAATGAAAGGTGAAAAAAAAATCCCTGTATTTACGAAAACAAAAACAGATATTTTTTTTTGATTTTGGGCACTACAGCTTTGTTCTTTGACGCAGCTTGCACGTAACCTTAAAACAGCAATTTATATCACCACGGTGAATTAAAAGGTGAAAAAAATCCGTGTATTTAGAAAACAAACAGATACGTGTTTTTTTGCACTTTTGCCAGTCAATTTGTTGATAGGACACCTTGCAGTTAATTTTGAAACCACAATTTTTTTTGATTGGGGTTTAAAAAATAGCGTGATTTGCCGTTTTTTAAATAAAGATTTTCCCAAAAACATTCCTTACCTTCCCAAAATTTTTATATTTTCGAACATGGGGGGAAAATGCAGGGGGTTTAAGCGAGAAAAGAGGGGGTAGCACATGGAGGTAGGGGGTACGGGGAAAAGGGTGCTCCTTCCATTGCGGCGACAACACGAATGCCAGCGGATCGTCAGTTGCGGGACCTCAGGCCTGTCACGTGGGTCGGGGGGCCTGTGAATCTCGTAACGAACAGGTCCCCAAATCGTCCTTCGTGGTTAATCAACCTGCATCCAGCGTCTTACCTCCTTCTCCCCCAGCACGGCCCAAAATGTCGTCTACATCATCAGAATGTCCAACATAAAGCAGCCCAAATGTCAACTTGTGTACCCAAGGGGATAATCTTTGTCTGAGACCCTTAAGAAAAAATGCGGTTGGGTAAAAGGGTTTAAAAAGATAAAGAGGATGATTTAGTCTGCTCTATCCCAGTTATGAGGCCATCAGGGAGGAAAAGGGGGAAGGGAGTCAATCGCAAAAATCCCGGGCGGTCGGCAACGCCTGCCGGGCCCCTTGCTTGTAGCCCGCCGCTTCTGGATGCAGAAAGTCAGGACGACCAATCACCTGTGTTGATGATGATGAACATGGGATCCACTTTGGCTTTTCCGCAGAATTTGTTGCGAGCGCTTCATCGGGGAGAGGGGGAAGAGATGGGGTAGTGTAAATAGGGGCCCCACCACAAAAAGGGGAGAGGGCGGTTTCGCAGAAGTCCATGATATGATTCCCCCAGCCACGGTCAGCGCAAACCCCCTCCTCGCTATCCCCGCAAAATCCAGGACCCTCAAGCTTGGGCCTTCTTTGACAAGCCCGATTCCCCCCAGCGATGCCCTTTTCCCGCCTTTCCCAAAAACCCAGCATTTAACGCAAAAGTAAGGCAAAAACCTTTTAGGGGTTTAACCCCCCCAAACATGTCTAGTAAAACATGCAGGGGGAATGCTTAGTTGAAATGGAGGAAATTGGCCAAAAAAAGGCCAGGACCGACGCCCGGGCCCTCCAAACGTCACACCCCGTTCTCCCGCCCCTCCTCCTCCCCACCACCAACTTCCTCAGCTGCCCTGTCTCTCAGAGCCATGTCAGGGATCGCCTCTGCTTAAGCCTCCCCCGTCCCCCAAGTCCCACCACACCACCAGAGACCCATCCTACCCCTTCCCCTTCCGCCTTTTGAGACTGACGCCGTACAGGGGCCAAATTAGTAGCCAGCCTTTGTCCCCAGGTTTGGGGCAGAAGAAACACTTTAACCCAAAAACCACCCCCAAAGCCAAAAGCCTGAATGCGGCTTGCCGGGCTTTTGGTTTTGGAAATGTTGCCTTTCCGTGGGGGCAAGATGGGTTCCACCACTCATCGCCCTTGCCTGCCCCCAAACCCAGATGCCGAGCGGGCATTTCTTCCCAAAAAGCACCCTGCCCGGCCAGCCCGTGTCATCTAAAATTTCAAGCGCGTTGTCTGCATCTGGGGCCCGGAAAAACCCTTTTGACCCCGCACATGGATTTGTAAAGGGCCCAAAGGCCGTAATCTCTGTGCCCGCCACTGGGTGAGTGGGTGGAGTCTTGGGGGGTCAGGGTGGCTCTGGGGCCGACCACGCTCTTAAAAAACGCGGGATGGTGCAGGGCTTTTTCCCCCCAAGGTCCCGGGTGGCATCACCCCCAGGAAACCCAACCTTTTTAAATTAATCTTTTTTGGAGACCGTCCCCACAAGGTCAGGAGCTGTGGACGGCTCTTCCGAAACGAGACCAGCGCGGCGGGGTACAAAAACCTTGTCCCACGGTGGTTGCGTAACGGGGAAATTGCTGGCCGCCTTAAAGGGTAGGCGGGAGCACACCCTTTGGCCTCACATGTCATGAACCTTGTCGCCAAAATTTCTAAAGAGACCCGGGTCTGGACTGCCTGCGAAGAGGCTCAAGGTCTGAGTTCGCCTTCCGCCGTTCGCAACCCTGCTTCGTCCGCCGGCTGCGTTGCAGGTCAGCTGGGCCTCCCCGTCAACCATCTCATTGTTGCGTGGCAACCGGGGGGAATTTTTTCCACCTCCACATGCTCCGGGGGATTGGGGCAAGCGCTGCCCTTTAAACGAAGTGAACAGGCCCTAAAAGAGGTTTGCACCTCGGGGTTTTGAGGCCACCGAGATGGGGGGGGGCTCGAACCCCGCGGGGAAAATGGTAGTGGGACAATCCCCTTTGTCAGCATGAGCATTTGGGCGATTTGTTCTGGCACGATCGTTGGACACTCTGAAACAACGGTCCCGCCACGAATAGGAGGAGACGGACACAGATGGGGCAGGGACCTTTTCTCCGTCAAATCCAAAGGCCCGACAGTTTCAAAAATTATCGGTCTTCATTGGCAGGGGTTTTGGGGGTCCAGAGTAGTGAAGGGGCGATCAGCTTCAGGGTGCATCTCTCAGGAAAGTCAGGGCTGTGTTGAAGCTTGCCGGAGGTAGCGAGGAGGAGGAGGAGGAGGAGGGATTCCCAGACACCCATGTTCCGCGTCCTGCCTTTGGGAAAAAGGTTGCGGAAATTTTAGGCGGGGAGGAAGATGAGGGAAAATCATTTGCTGGGGCCCCCGACCCCGAGGCTGAGAAATCAAAGGGTCCCCCCTCTCACAAGAGTGCTTGGTGCTCCCTTTCCCCAAATGTCCTTGCTTAAGGCCCCTCAAAATGAACAACAGTAACCCTTTGGGGCCACCCTCCGGGTCCCCGGTACAAAACAAAAAATCAGCACTTTCCTTCCCCCACCCAAATAGGAATAAAAATGAGGAAATGGAGACTTTTCTGATTGATCATTTTTTGGGCTCTGTTCGTCGATTCACGTTTTCAAATTCATGGTGGAACAACATCAGCGCGGACAGCGTGGGCCAAGTAGCCCTGCGGCAGCAGCAGGCAAGGTGGAGAAGCCTAATGGGGCCTCTGGCAATCTTTATTTACCCCTCACAAGCATGTATGCAGGGCACACACCCAAACACAGAGACCAGTTAGATCATGGGGCCGACTATTGCGTCTCAACACCGATGTTTTTGTAGTGTTCCGGACCCCCAAGACTTTGGGGGTCCAAAATACAATGGCCGAGCTCGCTCGCACGCCATGAGGTGTTGTCCTGCCCAGCAGCCCGCGTCATATCGAGCGGACCTTCAGCACACTGGAGGGGTATTACAGAAAACGCTCCGGGTTTCCACAGATAATGGGATCGTTTGCTTTTATCAACTGAAACAGGCATGGTCTCGATATGTAGTGGCCCCAATTTCCCAGGTCACCCATTAATTTTGGTTACTTCACATTCCCCTTTCCCAAAAAGAAAAAGGTCTCTTTAAAAAAAATTTTTTTTTTAAAAAGATCTTTTTTTACGCAATTTTTATTCTCAGTTCCCAACAGTTCATTTTGCTGGTTTTTGGGAGGGGCTTTAAAAGACACCAAAAGGGTTTCCCTGACAAAACCCTATTCCTTTTTCTCCCATCTTTAGAAATTTTTTTTTTTGTCAATGGTTTTGGGGTATGTTGCCCCCAATTTTTAACAGTGGGGTGAGAAAATCATATTTATTATTTTTTTTTTGGGCATGTTGCTGTGAGATACGAATAAAATTATGGTCCTTTTGGAACAGAAATTGGCTTTTAATGGGATTTTCCCTGAAATTTTTAAAAGTGGTGAGAAGTCCCCTATTTCTAATTTTTTTTGGGGCATGTTGCTGAAAAAGCTAAAATCATGGTCCTTGGAACGAATTTTGGCTTCTAAGGGCATTTCTCCCCCCAATTTTTTAAAAAAGTGGCTGAGAATCATTTTTATAATTTTTTGGTCATTTTCTTTGAAAAGCACAATATACAGGGCCTATTTTAAAAAATGTTTTTTTTCAAAAAAATTTTTTCTTCCAATTTTCAAAGGGCTCAAGGGAAAGCTTTGAATTTTTTGGGGCATTTTTCTGTGACATGCAGCTATACTACGGTCATTTTAAAAAAAAAATGTTGTTTCTAACGACTTTTTTCTTCATAATTGTCCAAAGTGGCTCAGGGTCATGCTTTTATTTTTGGGCCATTTTGCTGTGACATGCAGCTATCTACAGGGCCATTATAAAAAAAGTTGTTTCTAACAGACTTTTTTCTTCACAATTGTCAAGGTGGTCAAGGGTGATGGGCTGTCAGAAAAGGGTAGGTAGGACACTGTTTAAAGGACACATATTTCAAAAGACTTGTTTTTTAAGATCTTTTTCATAGCTATCAACCCCCGTTTGAGAAACCCCTTTAATATAATTAAAAAAAAAAAGAAAAAAAAGAAAGGTGGGGTTCCACCTATTTTAAAAAATTTTTTTTAGAATTAAACTACTAAAAAAAATTGCATGTACAAAAAAAGCGTTTTAAAAAAAATTTCCCTGAATTGTACAAGGGGGTACAGGGGAAAATTGACCCGATGTAGGTTATTTTAGAGGACTGGGTAGGAGCACAGCAGGAACAAAGTACGAGACCATTTCTCCCCACGTTGGTAAAAGAGAAAAAGAATGCCCAAAAAAAGGGCACCTGGTGTAAAAGGAGCGTTTCCCCCATATTTCCCAATGAAGTCAATTGGTCGCACTATGGGGGGCAAGCGTACCCAGGTCTTGACTGTGTCTGAGGAAGGCTGGAGTTCTCACACTTTCCCCTTCCGCCTCTGCTTTTAGCACGACAGTTTTCGTTGCTGGTCATCAGGGCATTTTAACCGCGTGTTAATAGATGACGGGGCGTCCCTGGGCTCTCCCGCACCCACTGTAACTCGGCCCCGGGGCATGTGTGGCACAAAGGGGGGAAGTCAATGTCCAGTTTTAACTAAAAAAGGTGGTTTAAAGATCCCTTTTTCCGGCACCCTTTTTAATTTGGGGTCAGAAGGTTTAAAGGTCATACTGCGGTCCCCCAGGTATAGTCAAAGTCCAGTTCAATAAAAGGTGGTTGAAAGATTTCCCTTTTTTTGGCATTTTTTAAACTGGGGGTCGACAGGTTTTAAAGGTCTACTGCGGTCCAGGGCAGTTTTAGTCAATGTCCCTGAAAAAAATTTGGGGTGAAAGATCCTTTTTCCGGCATTTTTTAAATCTGGGGGTCATGCAGGTTTTGGGGGTATGCTGTAGCCCTGGCAGGTATACTTAATGCCGTTCAACTAAAGGGGGTTGAAAACTTCTTTTTCCGGCAATTTTTAAAACTGTGGGTCAGACAGGGTTTTAAGGGCATGCTGCGGTCCAGGACGAGTTTGTCAATGTCCAGTTCAAATAAATGGTGGTTCAAAGACTACTTCTTCCGGCACTTTTTTTAAACTGTGGGTCATGCGGTTTTTTAGGGTCATGCGCGTTCCCGGCAGGGGTTTCAATGTCAGTTCAAGTAAAAAAGTGGTTTTAAAAAACCCTTCTGGCATTTTAATTTGGGGTGAACGGTTTAAGGGTCATGCTGTGGTACAAGACAGGGATAGTGAATGGTGTGTGACTTTTTTCTGTGGCTTTTATAGCCTAAGTGTTGTGCCTAAGATGTAGCAGGTATCCATTTGACTGTTGTGGCTGTTAATTCCAGCTTCTCCAGCCCTTTTTGGGTGTAAGAATGAAGGTGTTGTTGCTCTCCCATAGACTTTAATGGTCAACGGAGATGATCAACTATCGACTATCGAAAAACCTTATCGATGGTGGCCGACTATCGACTATCGCCCGATGTCGATAGCCAACGTAATCGCTCAACACTAGTTATTAATCCCGTAGTCCTGGCGACTACGGGACAAATAAGTGTCCTCCTCAGGGCCTGAGCAAACGGCAGGTGTCATGCAGGAGCTGCCACTGGCTGACATCAAAATTACACAGGGGAGTACTCCTGTCCACTTGGATCATCAAAAAATCGTTAATGACCTTTCTCTGTTCATCAAATTCTCTCTGTTCACCAATTTCCCCCTGTTCAGCAATTTCTCCCTGTTCAGCAATTTCTCCCTGTTCAGCAATTTCTCCCTGTTCAGCAATTTCTCCCTGTTCAGCAATTTCTGTTTTTATCTGTTTATAGTTCCTCTGTTCTGTTTAGCTCAAGGAGGGTGTGCTTGGCATTGTAGCAATGGCAAAAGTGCAAGCAAAGTTTCCTGGCAAGTTCTCTGATCGGAGATCACCACTTGAAAAGGGAGGGACTGCAGTACCACCAACTTGGACAGGAGCATGGTGAGCTTTTGCACTTAGGAATGGCTACACGCATACTGCTGTCTCTTGGCAATCGTTTCGGTGAACGGCTGCTGGCAACATGAGTGTGGAGAAGCAGGAGCATCTGGACCGGTAGATGATGTGAAATACAGGCAGTTGTCTTTGGCAGAGGTGGTGGAGCCTTGACTGCCTGAAATGAGAAGCATGCCTCTGGGTCTTGCTGCTGTTGCTGCGACAGGATGGAGCACCACATCTGAGACACGTTTATCCCAGGCCACTGTATGGTGACGCTGCATGTTGATGCAGGGCTGTGGTGCCAATGTTAGGTCCCTGGTCACGCGTTACTTTCTGGCGACAGATTCTACTTAAAGCCATGTTCGCCTCCTTTGTTTTTTTTTTAAAAAAAACTGCCACACCGCCGAGTAGGTGATCTTACCACCAATGCTCCACACTGACTGTTACCGCCACTGCCTCGGTGAGCCCCTGTGCTTCTAGTTCTGGGACCTGCAAAGTGGGTGGACTAAATCGTGGCTGTTTGGCTCCCAACCTCACACTTCTGCCACCCTGCTGACTTCCGGCCACACTACCGACTTGCGGACTGTGCCCCTACCTGCCACGCAAGCTGCCGCTCTCTTCTCCCAATGATAATGATGAATCCCTTGCTTCCAGGGCCGGGACGATGGGACGAAGGTAGGCGACCGCCTAGGGCGCCATTTCATCCCAGGCAGAAAAGGGGGCACAAGGAGGCATAGAGTGGGCTGAATTTTCCATTTGGGGGGCACTTTATGCCTTGTTTAACTAGGGCACCAGAATACCTTGTCCCAGCCTTGCTTGCTTCACACGGCTAGCAAGTGCGATCGGCTCCATCGATTAGTGTTTGTCTGTCACCGCCGTCCTCCTCAACGCTGTCGCTGTACAAAGCCTGACAAAACCCCCATGCCACTCTCCTCATCACTACTTGCTCACTTCTGCAAGAAGCAGCGGATGTCTTCCCCACCTCAGTGCTGCCCACTGTCCTCAAATAGGTCGTCCTCCCTGTATAGTGGCGCAGAGGCCACAGCACATAGTAGTTCTCAGGCTGTGGGAAGTGAACAGGACAGAGGTGGGTTGAGGACAGGTGAGAGCCCCTCACCTGCTCCCAGACCATGCCAACTAAGGGTTGTGTCTGACAAACCTACCGACTCTTGGCTGGGGTTGTCAGATGTCATCTGGGAGAAAGTGGATGGCCTAGTCAACCATTCGAGAAGCATTGGCTTGGTGGTCAACACACGGCTGCTAGATGACACCGGCTGTGACCTCACGGGGTGACCGTTGCTGTGACATCCCCTTACTGTGCTGCGACCTGTGCCTGCTCCAGGAACCTACTATTGCGTTCTTTGTTACCCCATGTGATCGGGCACACTCACAACCCTCACAGTTTTAAGTGCGCTATGAAAACTCATCTTCTTAAACAAGCCTAGCAAGATCCCTAATTGTTAACCCCCCAAATTCTGTCACACATTTGTCACTTTCTGCACTTTGCCACCCACAGGCACTTATGTGTATATTGATGTATGGTTGGGATGGCAGGTTCATCCACTTTTTATGTATACTACCCCATATTTACGTAACATGGTTGGACCATTGTAAACTAAGCACTTCTCACCCTTTGTTTCACACAAACACCCTAATAGATTGTAAGCTCTTGCGAGCAGGACCATCACACCTCATGTCTGATTTGTAAGTAGCTTTTTTATAATGTAATGTCTGGTTTATCTGTGCTTATACCCTCTATATTGTAAAGTGCTACAGAATATGTTGTTGCTATATAAATAAAGATTATTATTATTATTATTATTATTATTATTATTATTATTATTATTGTTATTATTATCGTAGTATCTTAGCACTCAGCTCGGTTCTTTTCAGCTGGCGCTGACTTGACTTTGTAATGCTTCGTTCCCACTTCAGTTATATAGTCAGTTTTGCCCCTGTAAGTGCCCAGAGAAGTGAAGAGTGAAGCAATTCTAAGAGCGGCGGCTGTCATGTGCGTGTTATACTAAAACACAGCATTGCATGAAGACCAAACCACGCTTCCTATGCATATTTGAGCATGGCACAATGTTCTACAACACCCTACAGGCTCTCTGCAGCCAGGAAATAGCTGTTTTTTAACGCGATTTGCCACAAATAAATTCGGGTCGAAGCGATTTTTGTCAGAAAATGTTTGAGAAATTCACCCTTCTCTAGGCGCGGTTTCTAACTGGTTGTTTGGAGCAGCAGAGCTGGGAAGAGAGCTCTGGCCCGCAGAGGCTTAAGGGAAGCCTGGTACAGTAAGGACACTGTGGTTCTGAGGGGCTGTGCGATAGCACAGACCTCTGGACAGAGAGGGTCTCTGTACTTGAGCTAGTGGCCAGACGACCGAGGATTTATTTTTATGTTTAAAAAATAAAAAAACTGAAATATAGAAAAACAGTTCACATTTTTTGGTGTAGGGATATGCTAACAATGGTAAGTCATAGTAAAACACTTTTAAAGAAGATTTCCACAGAAAACATTAAATATATCATACGTTCAAAAATGAAGCAACCAATGTTTGGGCATTGGCAATTGGCACTGAAATTTTTCTACTCCATTTTGGGTAATTTTTCTAGCATTGTTTATCAATTACATTTTTACCATCACTGTCAGAGAAACTAATTTAACCAGATAAAAATGACAACCACACCTGAACTATGCAAATATTATCCTACTCTGACAACTACTATATAGTCTGATTAACTGTTATATAGTTAGTTTTGCATTTTGTTTGGGGATGATGATTAAAGTAACAGTCTGACTTTTTTCTTATTTTGTAAAGAAAGAAAAATACTTAAAAAATATACACACATCCCTGATAGAATTTAAACCCTTCCAGATACGCACCTGGGTTTCAAAATTACACATTTATAGTTGTTTTGGCAGAAAAGTATCACATCTCAATATTTTTAGAAATATGCAGGGCAATAGAAATATATTTGTTCAAATAACTATTACTCCATGAAAAGATGAAAACTTGAATTTAGCCAGAGGTATCACATCTGTTTAGCTTTTTTTTCTAACATACAGTAACAAACTTAGTTTTAAATTAAATGCATGTCAATCTTGTCTGGCCTATTTTGCAATTAATAATTATAATCTGAATATATTGGTGTACAGTCTGCAAGAGAGCACCAAAGGCAAATCCAAAAAGTAGGGCAACAAAATTTGCCTCTGTAATCATAATCTATTCTTTTGAAGAATAAACATATGCTCATCCTTTTTATTTGAAGACACGTTAAATATTATTTAGTAAAGCACTTGATGTATTATTTTAGCTTTGTAAAGTCGTATGCCCATTTAGAGTTTTTAACGTCTGCTAAAAATCTTAGATCATGTTGACATTGTACTAAGAGAAAAAGTTTGGATAAAGATTATTATAATGATTTATTCTGTAAATCGATATTCTATTACTATTTTAGAAGAAAAAGAATATGACAATTATTTATTAACTTTAAGTAGGTTTTGGCTAATTAATAACATTGATTTAAAAAAAAATGTAAACATTACTAACAAACAGTTTTGACACTTCAAAACTATTAAATCCAAAGTGTCTATGGGTCTATAAACTAAAAGCCCCAGTGTAATGTTGTCTAGAAATCATATTGGCTTTGCTTAAAGCAATATCAGCTAAATTCAACTAAAGTAAACAATTTCAACCAATACAAAAGTCTGTCAGTTGAAATTTAACAACAAACAATTAAGTTGACCGTTAACACAATATCATAGTCTAGAAGATCTTTTGTCCACTAATTATTTTTAATTACAAGAACATTCTCATAAAAATTACAGGAAGTTTCCTGCTCCCTTGCCTATTTTTACTTCAACCCCTTAGCACACCATGACATATCTGTACATTATGGTGCCTTGTCACTTAATGCACCATTACATACAGATATGTCATGGTGATTGTACAGGCACAAGTGCTGTACCACACACGATAGCTGGGCCTACTGAAGTTGCGACAAGGATTGGAGATAACTCCGATCCAATCCATACTCCATCAGCACCCAATGGTTGTCATGACAACCGGAAGTAAAAAAATGGACTCCAGGTTGTGTGCGACATAGGCTTGTCAGAAATTGACAGGTTGAATGACAGTTCAATAATACAGTGCAGTACAGTGATGTACTGTAACATATTATATGAGAAATTGTTGTCTCACAGTGAAACAAATAAAAACAAGTTACAAAAAAACTAAGTAAAACACTTTCCCAATTACAAATTCTTATCACTAAAAGCAAACAAAAAAAAGAAAAGTCCACATATTTGGATCACCATGTCCATAGCAACCTGGACTATAAAATGGTCATGTTAATTAACCTGTGTAATGAATGCTGTAAAAAATAAATAAAAAATGCCAGAATTTCAGTTTCTGCTCATCATGCTGCAAATAAAATGGAATGAAAAGCGATCAAAAAGTCACAGTGGTACAAATAAAAAAGTCAGTTCACCCTGCAAAAAAAAATCCACTATGCAGCTCAATGAAAAGAAAAAAATAAATAAAATAAAATATGGCTGAAAGTGATGTATACAAATGTAAAAAAAAAGGATTTATTTTACAATGCTACAGTGCTACAAGAAAAATAAAAAATGGGTATCACTGTAATAATTTTGACTCACAGAGTAAAACTAACTTGTCACTTATACTGCACGATAAGTGCTGTAAAAAACAAGCAGTGCGAGAATTGCTGTATTTTATTCATCTTGCCTCCCCAAAAAAATTGATTAAAAAGCAATTAAAAAGTAGTACAGAAGAAAACATCAATTCACCCTATAAAAACAGGCCCTTACACAGCTCTGTATATAGCAAATAAAAATGTTATGGTTTTTTAGGCAATACAAATGCAAAAAGATGTTTTATAGTTAGTTTTACATTTTGTTTGGGGATGATGATTAAAGTAACAGTCTGACTTTTTTCTTATTTTGTAAAGAAAGAAAAATACTTAAAAAATATACACACATCCCTGATAGAACTAGTCAGCAAACCTGAAATGGTACCTAAAAAATCTTAACAATAAAAATACTGAAATATAGAAAAACAGTTCACATTTTTTGGTGTAGGGATATGCTAACAATGGTCATAGTAAAGTCATAGTAAAACACTTTTAAAGAAGATTTCCACAGAAAACATTAAATATATCATTTCGTTCAAAATGAAGAAACCCAATGTTTGGGCATTGGCAATTGGCACTGAAATTTTTCTACTCCATTTTGGGTCATTTTTCTAGCATTGTTTATCAATTACATTTTTACCATCACTGTCAGAGAAACTAATTTAACCAGATAAAAATGACAACCAAACCTGAACTATGCAAATATTATCCTACTCTGACAACTACTATATAGTCTGATTAACTGTTATATAGTTAGTTTTGCATTTTGTTTGGGGATGATGATTAAAGTAACAGTCTGACTTTTTTCTTATTTTGTAAAGAAAGAAAAATACTTAAAAAATATACACACATCCCTGATAGAACTAGTCAGCAAACCTGAAATGGTACCTAAAAAATCTTAACAATGATGCCCCGAAATTCAGTAGATGCTTCTCCAACCCTCACATCTGTGGTTGAATCAAATAGGGCACAACGGCCACATATGAGATATCTCTTAACACGGCAGAATCAGCGTAATCAATATAGATTTGCTTTCTTCTGTTACCATTTACTGTGCTCTAGTAAAAAATGGGTAAAAATTGAAGCTCTGCAAAAAAATAAACTAATTTGGAAATTTTACCTCCACTTTGCTTTAATTTCTGTAAAATACCTAAAAGGTTAACAAACTTACTAAATATGGTTTTAAATACTTTTAGGGGTGCAGACTTTTAAATGTGGTGGATTATTTGGGGGAGGGGTATAAAATACAACCCATTCAAAACCACATTAGGAGTGTACTGGTCCCTTAAAAAATCTTTTTTTGCTAATTTTCTTGAAAATATTAAATATTGCTAATAAACTTCAGAGCCTTTCGAAGTTGTAAAAAAATAAAAAGTTGTTTAAAAATGATTTACCTTTTTGTTTGGTATGACTATCAAATTATTTCAAAATTTCATAACATTTTTCAAGAACAAGGACTTTATCAACCAGACAGGAAAGTGGTTAAAATTGATGGGAAGATGGATGGAGCCAAATACAGGACCATTCTTGAAGAAAACCTGATGGAGTCTGCAAAAGACTTGAAACTGGGATGGAGATTTATCTTCCAACAAGACAATGATCCCAAACATAAAGCAAAATCTACAATGGAATGATTCACAAATAAATGTATCCAGGTGTTAGAATGGTCAAGTCAAAGTCCAGATCTGAATCCAATCGAGAATCTGTGGAAAGAGCTGAAAACTGCTGTTCACAAACGCTCTCCATCCAACCTCACTGAGCTCAAGCTGTTTTCCAAGGAAAAATGGGCAAGAATTTCATTCTCTCGATGTGCAAAGCTGATAGAGACATACCCCAAGTGACTTGCAGCTGTAATCGCAGCAAAAGGTGGTGCTACAAAGTATTAACTTAAGGGGGCCGAATAATTTTGCACTTCCCACTTTTCAGTTTTTTATTTTTAGTTTAAAATATCCAATATATTTCGTTCCACTTCACGATTGTGTCCCACTTGTTGTTGATTCTTCACAAACAAATTACAATTTTATATCTTTATGCTTGAAGCCTGAAATGTGGCCAAAGGTTGAAAAGTTAAAGGGGGCCAAACACTTTCGCAAGGCACTGTATTTGAAATCAATAGAATCTAAAACTAATTTTACATTAAATTACCCATTTTGTTGTTCAGATTTTTACATTTTAAATTTTTACTACATTAAATTTGTAATTTTTTTTTTATGCTCTCACCTTTTATTCTACATACAGTAAGAGACAGCACACCGCAGGTATTCCTGTGACCTGTGGTCCACCAAGCAAGATCACTACCATAGTTGCTATCCACTGACATGCTATTCTAATGACTTTTCTTTTATGTCCAGCCTATCTATTGGATTTATAAATATTTTGCACATTACTATTGCGCCTAAGTTCCGTAATGCACCAAACACACATGCAAGACGCGTCAAACTTTAGACACCATTTATAATCACACAAAAAACATTTTCATATATTCAGGTGCATTTGACACTGTAAAATAGTTGCGAAAATGCACTTCAAGCTGCCTAGTTCCATACATGTCTCCTTTAATTTCTATTGAAATTGGAATTACCATATGGCTGCTGCTGGAGCCAAGACCACTTTTTTATATGGTAAAGGATCATGTAAGGTGCAACAATGTGACAAAAAAAGTCATTTTACGGGTATAAGGTGTAGGATTAGTGTTGTATTTTACAACAGTACAAAGACTTTACACAGTTAAGTTTCTTTCCTTTATAACAAAAATTTCGGAGGGAGGACTATAATTATTTCATGATGTTGACCATTTACAACTCTGTTCATGTGTAATTATTGTCCTACTATATTCCAAAAGGCAATCCAGGCAGATAAAAAATGTAATAAACAAGACTGTAAAAAAAAAAAAAAAAAATGATATAGACTAAGACTAAGTTGCCTTGAACAAAATTTAATGCAGCTATATTCTCTGCACAGCATAGTACAGAGTGTAAAACATGTGAAACAATAGCGGGAAAAATGACCAATATCAAAGAATGTTTCTCACTGTACTCAACATTTTTTTGTTTTTATTTAAACAGAGATTATGTCCTCAAAAAAAGCAAAGCGTTAACAAAATAAAATTAATTAGAAAACCATTTCCATACAGTATTTGCACAAATTTATCTACGTTAAAGGGGTTGTCTCACTACAAAGATTATCTTGTAACATGTAGGGAACAGTAAATGTAACAGCAGGAGTAGTGGATACTCTGGACCACCAGAGACAGGTCAGGGCAGGTGGTGAAGATTCATGGTCAAGAAATGTAGCAAAGGGTCAGTACACAGCAAGACATGAACACACTACAGGCACGTGGCACTAAAGATCTAGGGAGTTGTAAGAAAATTCTGCCCAAAGCAGTAAACTGGACCAATCATCCTGTTGGGCTGAGACAAAATGGCACAAATTATCACCTTGGACCTGGTTGATTCTCTCCACCTGATCATTTGACTGCGGGTTATATGCTGAGGAAATGTCCAACTTCACCTGTAATCGAGAGCAGAGTGCGCACCAGAACCTAGAAATGAACTGGACCCCCCTGGTCCGAGACGATTTGCTGTGGAAGCCCCTGCAAACAGAAAATGTGCTCAAAGAAGAGAGTGGTGAGACATGGAGCAGATGGTAAACCGCGCAATGAAACAAAGTGTGACATCTTAGAAAACCGATCCATGACCACCAAAATCGCAGTATTGCCGGAGGAGAGAGGAAGGTCAGTGATGACCACAGAGACCACAGAGAACTAGGAGTCGGCAAGGGTTGCAGTAAACCAGACGGTCTGTGGCGAGCCATCTTGTCATGGGCACAGGTGGTAAAAGATTCCAAAACTTCTCTTGTATCCTTGGCAAGATCTGGCCATCAGTAGTAGCAAGAGATCAACTGATACAATTTCCAGGCACCGGGGTGCCCAGCCATCAGAGAGAAATATCCCCATTTCATAATCTTCCTCCGAAGAGCTGGGCATACATATGTCTTACCTGAGGGAATATGTTGGAGATCTGCTGTGTGACTGTATAGACCAAATGTTCTGGGGGTACGATATGCTGAGGGACGGGTTCTTCTCCAATTACATCCGAAGCATGGGAGAGAGTATCGGCCTTGATGTTTATTTCTGCTGGACAGAAGTGAATCCGGAAATCAAACCAAGAGAAGAAAAAGGACCACTTGGTGTGGATTTAGATGCTGTACCGTCTGGAGATGCTGTGCCGTCTGGAAATACCGAAGGTTCTTATGATCCGTCTATACATTAATTGGATGACGAGCTCCATCCAGGACATTACGCCATTCTTCCAGGGCCAACTTGATGGCAAGCAACTCCTGATCCTCGATGCCGTAGTTCCTCTCAGTCGATGAGAATGTGTTGGAGAAGAACCCACACGTGAGGGTCTTGCCCTTGGGCCCTTTTTGTGTGAGGACCTCTCCCGACCCCACGGAAGAGTCATCCACCTCTAAAGAAAAAGGTTTCTCGGGGTCAGGGCAAGACAAGATGGGTGTAAAAGAGAAAGCCGCCTTCCGCTCGGAGAAGGCTCTTTGAGCTGTCGGGGATCAAAATTTCGGATTAGCGTTCTTTCTAGTAAGGGCCACAATCTGAGCCACCAGTGTAGAAAAACAGGGAATGAACTGCCGATAGTAGTTGGCGAATCCCAGGAAGTGTTGTATAGCCTGAAAGCCGACTGGTAATGGCCACTGCAAGACAGCCGACAACTTAACGGGATCCATTTGCAGGCCCGAGAAATGGCAGACTGGTCTGGTGAAACAATCATTTCTCCAACTTGGCATACAGGCGGTTGCTGCGCAGACGTCTCAGAATCTGGCGCACCTGAACCCGATGGGTCTGTGGATCCAGAGGGAAAATCAGGATATTGTCCAAGTCCACGATGAAACAGGTGTAGAGGAGATCCATGAAGATGTCATTGACAAACTCCTGAAAGACTGCTGGAGCATTACACAGACCGAAAGACATCACCAATTATTCGAAGTGCCCATCACGAGTGTTGAAGATCGCTTCCACTCGTCCCCCTCTTGAATCCTGATGAGGTTATAAGCCCCCCGCAAGTCCAGTTTAGAAAAAATCTTGGCTCCACGTAGCCAGTCAAAGAGCTCCGAAATTAACGGTAAAGGATAACAGTTCTCCACAGTAATCTTGTTAAGGCCTCGGTAGTCAAAGCATGGGCATAGAGAACTATCCTTTTTCTGCACGAAGAATAACCCAGCTCCGGCAGGAGAGGAGGACTTGTGGATAAAGACCTTCTGTAAATTCTCCTGAATGAAGGCTGACATGGCCTGAGTCTCAGGCATGGACAAAGGATAAACCCTGCCCCGGGGAGGACTAGTCCTGGGCAAGAGGTCAATACTGCAGTCATAGGTACGATGGGGCGGAAGGGACTCAGCCTACTTCTCCGAAAACACATCCACAAAGTCCTAGTATTCTGCTGGCAGACCTGACAGAGGCTTGGAAGGCATTTGCGGAGAAGTGGGGCACACTGGGAGAGGTGCTACCAGACAGAGATTCTGGAAGTCTGGACCCCATCAAGTAACTTCGCAGAGGAAGAACGAGGCAGCACATAAAACATGATCCTCTCCTTGTGCAGAGCCCCCACGTGAAGAGACTCTGGTTTGGCAACATACTGAATTGTATCGCTCAGGAGCTCCCCACTGACCGAAGAGATCACTAACGGTTTCTCCAGGCAGACCACCGGGAGGCAATACTGAGACAATATGGAGGAATGGATGAAGTTCCCAACAGATCCAGAGTCCAGGAAAGCAGGAACCTGAAACGAAGGTCCAGAATCGGTCGAGACCTGTAACGGCATTGTCAGCCGTGGAGAGGAGGAATTCACGTCTCCCACGTCTCCTAGGTGCGGGCGTTTGCCGGACACTGGGAACATTGTGATCTGTCTCTACGGAAATGGTCCAGGCTGGCACAGTAGAGGCACAAATTCTCAGCTCTTGCTTAGACAGGTGAGCCCTGTCACTTGCATGGGCACCTCACTGTGAAAGAGCCAGAGAAGGCCTCTGGAAAACAGGAGCCAGACGAGGTGCGCGGCGGGGCCGAACTGAGTCACATTCTTGACGGAGCTCCTCCTGTCTCTCAGCAAAACGTATGTCAATGTGGGGGGCCAAGTGGATAAATCCGCTTAAGGAGGACGGAAGATCTCTTGCAGCCAGTGCATCCTTTATCCTACTGGAAAGACCCTTCTTAATTGTGGTGCATAGGGCAGCATCATTCCTGGATAGCTCCAAAGCCAGGGTATGGAACTGGACCGTGTAGTCTCCGACAGAGGAATATCCTTGGCGGAGATTCAGGAACACTGTTTCGGCAGATGACGCACATGCAGGTTCCTTGAACATGCTGCGGAATTTCTTCAGGAAAGCCTGCAGATTAGCCGTTACAGGGTCCTTCCTATCCCAGAGGGGTGTGGCCTAGGCCAGGGCTTTCCTGGACAGAAGACTGACCATGAATGCCACCTTGGATCATTCAGTTGGGAACTGGTCAGCCATCAGCTCCACGTGCATGGAACACTGCATGATAAAGCCCCTGCAGAGCTTCAGGTCCCCGTCGAACTTGGATGGTAAGGAGAGCCGGAGCTTGGGGCCCACAGGCAACAACGAAACAGCAGGCATAGATGGAACCATGGATGGAGATGGTGATTGCTGCTGGGAAGCAAGAAGCTGCTGAATCATGGCAGTCAGCTGGTTCAGTTGTTTCGCCTGTTATGCAATTTGCTGAGACAACAATTGGCAAAGGCACCTGTGCAGTATCCATGGTCGAATCTTATTGTAACGACAGAAATAGTGGATCCTCTGGACCACCACAAGCGGTGGTAAGGGCAACACCAGTGAGTGGAGTCTACGTAGGTCCGCATATTCATCAGAGCCCGCTGCAAGGCAGGATGGACTTGCTGCGGCGGGAGTCCTATCAGGTCACTACCCCTGACGCGACCAGCTTGCGATGGCAGCCGAGGTGCAAAGTGGTACTAAATCGTGACACCAAACTCGTAGTCGGGGATGGACAGGCAGGTCAGGGCAGGTGCAAAAATTTGTGGTTGAGTAACGTAGCAAAGGATCGGTACACAGCAAGACAGGAATGCACCACAGGACTAAAGATCAAGGTGGGGAAGTGCCATCAACCAATTACCGTCAGCTGGCCTTTTAAATATGACAGAGCCATCACACGTGCCCCTTAGGGAGCGGGGATGCGTGCACAGGCCGGCAGAGAGACGCCCGGAAGCAGGAGCGTGGCGGGGTAAATATATACGCTAACAGAGGGGTGAGTGCACCCATGGCCCGACATGTGGACCAAGGCGCTATTTGTCAATGGAGCAGAGGAGGCAGCGGGGACACGAGTGCGCCTGCAGCCCAACCTACGGGCTGTGGGGCCACTCATAACAGCAGACAGGTTTTTATTGGTTACCAACCTGCTCTCCTCTTCTCTCTCTGCTCTTTCTGAGAGCAGGGAGTGTCGTCACCAAAGGTCAGCACACAGGACTGCTGGAAGCTTGAGAAAAGTGAAGAAGTGTGCTATATCTAACAAACAAAGGAGACTAAATTACTTGTTTACTTTGAGCTCTGCAGCTCTCTGGTGTACTGATAAAATCCCCTGCTCTCATGTCAGTGCAATTAGTAGAGCTGTAAATACAGAGCTGATAAACTAATCACTGCTATAAAACTGAATCTAAAGCTGCTTGTAACTCAGTGAAAAAGCATGGTGAGCTTTAAGCTCTTTTCCTTATTATCAGGAATTCTCATAAAGGAATATTTTTTACCTCTGTTCCTAAAATCTAGAGGGAATTGACTGCCATCTAGGGAGTTGACTGCTATCTAATTTCTAAATATTACTACTACAGAAGCAAAAAGTTATTTACATACAGGTTCCCAATTCCTTCCAGATATATTTTGTCCACACAAACCTCGAATGTACAAACTGAAAGTAATCATAAATATTCCATACCTAAAATTTTCTCTCATTATCTAAAAAAAAATTGCAAAACCTTTGCAGTTTCAAGCATCTCCTACCTCATGTGAGAACTTTGTACATCATCTGCTTTGCACATTAGGAATTTTGATGAGTATCTTAGTCCTAAAGAGACCCTGAGCCCTTAATAATGGAAAATCATTATATCTGATGTACATATTTTTTTTCAGTGTCCAGATGTATTAATACATACAGTACATTATTTCAAAACAATCTATTATGATCTCATATGTCATTTTTCTAAAAATCTATCCTCTTGAAATTATTTTCATCATACGTATACCTCATTATTAGAGATGGGCGAATTGATTCTAACGAAGTGGAATTCATTTAGAATTTCAGGAAAACTTCGATTCTGAACGAAGTCGAAGTTTGGGGTGATTCGCAGGAACGAAGCGTGTTTTTGATTGATAAAATGGCTGCGAGCACATGGCGTTACATGGGGCAAAGAAGTCTGGGAGGAAGAAAGGTGTAGCCTACATGACATGTGCAGAGATGAAGCCAATCAGAGACCGGCGGGATTCTGTGACGTCACCGCACTATATAAGTCCGGGCGCCATGCTCGCTCCTCACACTCTTCTCACTGTGCTGTGTAGGGAAGGTGCTGCCGCCGCCGCTGCTGCTACTTATGATATCTCATACTAAAGAACTCACTTTTATACAGCGATTTTTGGGGGGGTGTCACAGCTTGTCTCAGAGACTGCTTCTCTTACGTTCTAATTCTGATTTTGTGGGGTATTGGAACTGAAGTCCAGTGTGCGTCCAATAGAGCTGCATATACATTTTAATGCTATCTGCTCAGCTCTTGAGCACATTGAATATCCAGGGTTATCTAAGCCTGTTCCTGTTGTATTCAGTTAAAGAAACAGCGTTTTTACAATCCAAATACCACTTAATTTTTGGTGGTTGCTCATTTATTTTGCGCAATATAGATCCAGTGGTTAATTAAGCGTTATTCTGCTGTTGTGGTCACTAAAAGAAACGTTCCTTTTCACCGCCAAAGAAGAAATTTTGCCTGTAGCATAATTCATATCCGAAGGTTAATTACAAGTTTTTCTGTTGTTGTGTTCCGTAAAATACACGCCGTTTTAACACGCTACAAAGCTGGTAATTGTTGGCAGCGTATTTCTTTTGCGCAATTTACATCCAAGGGTTAACTAAGTATTTTTCTGCAGTTGTACTTAGTAAAAGAAACGTTCTTTTTCACCGCCAGAAAATAAATTTTGTCTGTAGCATAATTCCTATCCGAAGGTTAATTACAAGTTTTTCTGTTTTTGTGTTCCGTAAAATACACACCGTTTTAACACACTGCAAAGCTGGTAATTGTTGACAACACATTTCTTTTGCGCAATATACATCCAAGTGTTAACTAAGTATTTTTCTGCAGTTGTACTTAGTAAAAGAAACGTTCACAGTTATTAAATCTGTTTGTGATTTTATATTCAATAAAATACACAGTGTTTTTAAACGGCACATACAAGTAATTTTTCCTGCCCATTTGTGGAGCGCAATTTATATCCAAGGGTTACCCAAGCTTGTTAGTGGGTTCATTTGGATTCAAATACAGGGTGTGTATTTATCATATTCAGATATCTTCATCAATCAGTGTCTGTACATTTTAGAACAAACAGAATGTCATACAGAGAGGTGGCAGGCTCTTCACCTGCGAGTGGCTGTGGCACAAACATTCCTGGAGCAGGCCCAGGTCGCAGCACAGCAAGGGGACGTCGCAGCAGGGGTCACTCAGTGAGGCCAGAACTGCCGGTGTCATCTAGCAGCCGTGTTTTGTTCAGCAACCCAATGGTTCTTGATTGGTTGACTAGGTCATCCACTTCCTCCCAGATGACATCAGACAACCCCAGCCAAGAGTCGGTGGGAACGTCAGACAAAAAGCTTAGTTGGCATGGCCCAGGAGTGGGTCAGCAGCCCTCACCTGTCCTCAACCCGCCTCTGTCACATCCGGTTCCCTCAGTCAGAGATCTACTATGTGGTCTGGGCTCAGCGCCACTATATAGCGAGGATGAACAATTTGAGGAGGGGAGTCAGCAGCTACTTGACAGCGAAGAAATGGGGCCAATATTCCCTGCTTCTTGCAGTAGGCGGCAAAGTATAGATGTGGAGAGTGGCATGGGAGGTCATGTTGTGAGGGGTCAGCCTCTGCATACCAAGACCGGTGATGAGGACAGCAGTGACGTTGAAACACAAATTGATGATGATGTAGCCGACTGCACTCGGGAGCCGGGTAAAGCAAGGGCTTCATCATCGTCAGGAGAAGAGGGCGTCAGCTTGCGCATCAGGCAGCGGAGCAGCCAGTCAGTGTGTTGTGTGGCCGTGAGTCAGCAGGGAAGCAGCAGTGTGAGGTCGGGGGCCAAGCGGCCACGGGGTAGAAAACCCGCTTTGCAGGTCCAAGAAAGTAGCGGCATAGGGGCTCAGCGAGGCAGCGGCGGCAGTAGTCACTCAGTGCGGAGCGTTGGCGGTAAAATCCGATACTCGGCGGTGTGGCAGTTCTTTGCTAAGACACCGGAGGAGCCGAATATGGGTATATGTAGAATCTGTGGGCAGAAAGTGAAGCGTGGCCAGGAAGCGAACGTTGGCACCCCGGCCCAGCGTCAACACATGCAGCGTCACCATCCGGTGGCCTGGGAGAAACGTGGCTCAGATGTGGTGGTCCATCCTGCCGCCGCAGCAACAGCAGTGGCAGCGCCCAGTGGCACGCATGCCATTGCAGCCAGTCAAGGCTCCACCACCTCTGTTTCTCTACTCATGGCGCCAGCAGTCATTCAGCGAGGCGATTGCAAAGAGACAACAGTATGGGTCCAACCATCCTAAGGTGCAGAAGCTGACCGTGCTTCTGTCCAAGTTGTTGGTACTGCAGTCCCTCCCTTTCCAAATGGTGGACTCTGCACCGTTCAGAGAATTAATGGCTTGTGCCGAGCCAAGATGGACAGTTACAAGCCGTAATTTCTTTTCCAAAAAGGCAGTACCAGCACTTCATTAATATGTAGAACAGAAGGTGGGCCAGTCCTTGAGCTTATCGGTTTGTTCCAAGGTGCACGGCACCTTTACGGCCCACTGGGTGAATGTGCTTCCTACCCAGGCACACCAACAACTTGGACAGGAGACGCCGCTTTCTCCTCCACGTTGTCAAACTGCGGCTCCTGTGCCAATGTCCGCCTCCTCCTCCTCCACCACCACCATCATCTCAGCCACCACAAGTACAGCTTCATCATACCACATGTGTAGGGCACAGCGGTGTCACGCAGTTCTACACCTGGCTTGCCTCGGCGAACGAAGTCACACAGGGGAGGAACTGCTCCGCATCATGCAGCAAGAAATCGATGTGTGGCTTTCTCCGCGCCAACTGCAAATCGGAACCATGGTGACGGACAATGGGAGTAACATGGTGTCCGCGCTGCACCGAGGAGGGATGGTCCATGCGCCCTGCATGGCGCACGTGTTCAATCTGGTTGTGAAAAGGTTCCTGAAGTCTTCCACCGATCTCCAGAAGATACTGAAAATGGCCAGGGAACTGTGCATGCACTTCATCCATTCCTACAAAGCCAGGAACACCCTCCTCGAGTTGCAGCGGCAGAACGGCCTCCCCCAACACACTCTGATATGCGATGTTTCCACCTGTTGGAATTCCAGCCTGCACATTTTGGACAGACTGTATGAACAGAAAAAGGCCATTAACGATTTTTTGATGATTCAGGCGGACAGGAGTACTCCCCGGTGTAACTTTGATGTCAGCCAGTGGCAGCTCATGCGTAACTCCTGCCGTTTGCTGAGGCCATTCGAGGAGGCAGCGTTATTTGTCAGTCACCAGGACTACGGGATGAAAAACGTCATTCCACTGCTTCATGTCCTGGAACAGATGCTAAAAAATCTGTCTGGGCAGGGGACTGGCGATGTGGCGACTACATCTCGCGGCCACATGAGTCCGGTGGGGACTGAACTGGAGGAGGAGGACATTGGGGCAGAAACAATGTCTGGTGAAATGATTGGATTTTCTACCCAGGTGACACGAGAGGAGGAGCAGGAGCAGCTGGAGTAGGTAGATGGAGATGCGGAAGACGAGGCCGATGACCCGCAAGCACCGTGGCAGTATACAGTGGAGATGGAGGCAGGGAACCCCTCGGAGTTACTTGTGCAGATGGCTCGCAGCATGCTGATTTGCCTGGCTAGTGACAGCCGAATAGGGATGACTTCTGGCTCTCCACCCTATTGGACCCTCGCTACCGGTCCAAAATGGGAGCCTTTTTCCCAGCTGCTGAGAGGGAGGACTAACTCAAATACTATAGGGAGTATTCTGTAGTCAGTTGGCCGCTGCCTATGTGCGGCATTGTCCCTTCTCTGACAAGTCTGACCGGGGGGGTTCTTCAGCACTCATGTACTACTGTTGCGGCTGCTGGAGGAAGGTGGGGGAGTAGGAGCAATACCAGCTCCATTAGCAGCAACCTAAGTCTGGAGTCACTGATGAGCAGCTTCCTTCACCCGCCTAGTGAGGAGGGTAGTCCCCAGCAGCAGCAGCAGGATCGGGGGCAGTCCCTGAACCAACAGGTGGTGGCCTACTTGGACAGCACTCTGCCACCCCAGTTAGAAGATCCGCTGGACTACTGGGCAGCCAAGCTGGATGTGTGGCCGCAACTTGCTGAGTTTGCAGGGGAGAAGCTGTCCTGCCCGGCCAGTAGTGTGGCATCAGAGCAGGTGTTCAGTGCGGCAGGGGCCATCGTTACCCCAAGGAGAACCCGCTTGTCCATGGGAAATGTGGACCGACTGACCTTTGTCAAGATGAATCAGGCGTGGATCGGCCAGGATTTCCACATACCAATGCCTTAGGCGTCAGATTACATCAGCCATGACACCTCACCCAAACTTTGAGAAATGAGTCTGGATTCAAACTACCTGCCTCAGCCACTATTCTGATGCCGCCACCCACCTGATGCCACACATCTGCTGACAGTTTCCCCATCTGCCTACCACCATCTTTACCAGGGACTGGTATTGCCACCCACCACCACATGCTATCATTGGGCCACTCTATGACCTCATGCTGCTGCTGCTGTTGCTGGTGCCGTGACCTCCACACTGTGTCATTGTGCCACTCTCTGACCTCATGCTGCAGCTGCTGTCTTTGCTGCTGCTGTCACCTCCACACCATATCATTGTGCCACGTTCTGACCTCATACTGCTGTGGCTGCTGCCGTCACCTCCACACTCTGTCTCTGATGTTGCCACCTGAGCTCTCAGCTTGTTTTTTTCCAGCTTTCGCTGCCATACATTCCCGCTTCAGTTTTTGGTCAGTTTTGCCCTCTTAATTGCCCAGGGAATTTTATAGTGAAGCGATTCTAAGAGCGGTGGCAGTCATGTGCATGTCATACTAATCACAACATTGTATGAAGACCAAACCAAGCTCCCTCTGCATATTTAAGCTTGGCACAATGTTCTACAGCACCCTACAGGCTCTGTGCAGCCTGGAAATAGTTGTTTTTTAATGTGATTCGTCACAAAGTAATTCGGACCGAAACTAATGTTGTCGGAAAATTCGGCGAAGTCAGCGAATCGAATTTTTGAGAAATTCGCCCATCTCTTCTCATTATGTTAAGATATTTCACATTTTTAACGTATTTAGTTTGTGTTATCACCTTTGATTCTTCAATACAAAACACTCTTCATCCTTTCATAGTAGTCTGCATTTTATAGTTGCTCATACTGTATCTATATTAATCCCCTGCCCTGAAGTTGTCAAATGACTTTAATTTTCCTCTTGTCCCCAGTATATTTTTTTTAATTTTACCTACACCTTTACCACTAATCCTTAAAGTGAAGAATTTTTATATTTTATCTAGTTTGGTTCTAATAGTAGCAAGGTATCCTCCATCGATCTTACTTGTTTTAACCATTTTTTTATAGATACCATAAGGTCACAAGTTTATAAGGTGGGTAATCTCTGAATTTAAAAAATAAGCATACACATACAGGAATGTCAATCCTCTAAATTTCTCTGCTGTGGCCAAATCGGTTTGCTTAATCAGTGCTTTCTTATTTGCCTAAATAAACTTGTTATATTTTTCAACCATTAAAACCTTCAACCACAAATTGGTCAAAAATATGTGACAATACATATAGTTTGAAATTTATTAGTAGGACTTTTTTTTCCAAACCAACAGTTTTGTTTTGTGATTGTTGCACATCCCTTTCTCTGTACTTGTTAATATCTGCAGAAACAATTATTCCTAAATATTTAAAAGTCTCATTATAATCAATTTGTTTTTATTTATTATTCAGTACATTTTAGATACATTCCTGTGAAATGTAACATTGTTCACCATTAACACTAAAGTGATATTGATTTAATCACTGCTAAATATTATATTTATGTATTCAGTGTATCATGTTTCTGACTTTCCTGTTTCTCTCTCCATGACACAGTGTTATTATCAAATTATATGTATAAATAAACATTTGATAGCGTTGCTTTAATCAGAACTTAGCAAGTTTGTAATTAAGTTTATAAACAACTCCACAACACAGCTTTATAATTGTAATATACAATTCAGCAGTATAGATGTCTGATATCTAAACCAATAATTCAGTTCTTCATATATGCTACACATACTTACACATACATACAGTAACATCCTTCTGCAGACTGTTAAAGTTACAATTGCATGCAGCTGCAACATTTCCACTTGGCCCTGGGTGTTATTGCTGCTAGCAGTGTGGCACATGGCTTAGCTCTGTTCTTTGCTATGCCATGTAGTGCTTTGTATTGTAGTTATTCATCATTGGATAAGCCTGGAAGCTTGAAGGTTCCTATTATTTTTCTGTTCCAGAAGTGACACCTGGGTTATTTTGTTGCCATCAAGCCTTGCTGGTGACCAATGGAGGAAGCTGGCATTTATAAGATTCATACGCTTTGTTTTCACAGTAGTGCCACCTGGGTACAAAATTGTTCACTCCTTGCCAGCTACATTTACACTGCAGAGCAAAAAATATATTTCTTTATAACAGTATATTGTTTGTTTTAAGAAAATAAAAATGTGAAAATTTTTCTAGAATCAATGGGGAAAAACTAAAGCCTTTTAAAGGAAATTTAATGTCAGAAAAGGACCAGTTGTTTAAATTAAGATAGAATGTTAAACAAAAGTGTGTTTTTTATTTTTCATGTTACTGTCAGCATTAAAAAATAATCCTTACAGTTTTCACACCGGCCACTGAGCCCTGTAGTGAGCTGCTACTTCTGTAAAGATCACTTTTCAACAGTCTCCAAATTCTCATCATAGTCAGAATCATAAGGACAGAAAACACCTCCTTTATAATTGTAGATGAAAAATGCAGGATACCACTGACAACAAGTTAAGGGCAAAGCTGACCCCCCCTCCCAAAAAAACTGCCCCCTGAGCAGGTCAGAGGGCATGACTAGAAAACCATCTCAAACAAGTCAAACAACTCACTGAGTGATCTCCAAATAGTAGTTTCACCATTTCCATATTGCTGCTGTAAAGTATGTGTTTTTAAACTGCTGTTAACAGGGCAGATAGGCCGCTCAGGAAAAAGTGTTGCCCTAAAAATCATGTAAAAACTGTAAAATAAAAGCAAAAAAATAAAAAATAAATAAAATAAAACAGTCATTAGTGTATAGTCTATACAGTGTTGCTTATGTTTTCTCCCTCATCTCTATTTACCACTCACCTAGACTTTACATTTGCTGATAATCTTAGATTAAACTTCTCCAGCATCTGAAATTCCTGCCTCCAGGATTTCACATGTGCTGCACCAGTTCTCTATGCTAACCCATAACATCAGATTAACTCACAATACTCATAGGAAGACATGCATGGTACTAGGTGCATTAAAGTGCATTTTCACATTTATTTTAAAGTGTATAATGCACCTGAATGTATCAAAGTGTTTTTTGTGCTTAAAAAAGGTTTCAAAATTTCATCCCCGTGTTTTTAGCACTTAGGGAACTTAGATGCAAAAGAAATGCCCCAAAACAGTGTAAGGCTAAGATGGGCTGGAAAAAAAAGAAAAGTCATTTGTAGCTGTCATGAATAAAAACTATGGTATGATTTGTTGGGGGCCCAAAGGGTCTCAGCAACCCTGTGGGTGTGGCCCACCTGATGTAAAAAAAATAAACAGCAAAAAAAAAATTTCAAATTTAATGAAAAAAAATTTAAAAAACTGAACTCATCTTTTTTTAATTAAAAATTTGTTATAGTTTTGTTTAAATTTTTTACATTTTTTGGAATATATATTTTTGGATGTTATTTTTTTATATTAATTTTACAGTATATGATAAAAAATTTTATTAAATTTTAATAATTTAATTTTGTATAGATTGATCGTTATCATAACTTACTTTTTATTAATGTACAGTACTGGTGTAAGTTGAGAAAGATTGACATTTTTGTCCCTTACAGCAAAGCTAAACTCCCCCTTCGTCCTCAGGCTCAGGTAATCACATTGAAATAGGTCGCCTGTTTGAGCAGTAATTCGTTTAGTTTTTCCCCCACTTTTTAAAAATTTTGGGCAATAATGCACCCACCCCCCGAAACCCCCCCAAAACCCCCCCCAGTTAGGGATTGGAAAGTGTTAAGTCTTTCGAACAATGCGGGGGTAACAATTAGATTAGTGATTAGACATCAAAATGCTCTTTGTCGCATTTTTTGAGGGAAAGGTGAAAAATAGATCATACATGTCTCCCCTAGTTTTAAAATTTTTAGGCAGGTGCACCAATGTTGTTGAAAACCTTCAGTTACACCATTCCTTTTACTTATCACTCTGTACTGTTTTCACTTTTCGTATAAGATGTTTGTCTGGAAGGCGGTTCATTACTTTTTTTGTGTACTTTATATATTCAGGAAGATGGGTGGGCCCTTTCCAAGATAACACTTTTCAAGTTAAAAAAAAAAAATATAATTTAAAATGAGCCAAAATTTCCCTGTAAAACTTTTCAAAAGTTTTGGACTTTAATACAAAGTATGAATGGAAAAATTTTTCCAAAAATGACTGTATTTGTCAAAGTCAAAATAGCTTTCTAATAAATTGTGCAGGGAGTTTATAAACCCCCCCTTTAAAAAAGATAATAGGTTCCTAAATGAGCCGGGGGAAAATTTGATGTGTTTTTTTAACTCTTTGGCGTAAAATGCAAATAAATGAGATCGATGTTTAAACACCTAATGAAAGTGTTTTGGTGCATTATTCATAAAGACCAACCTTTTTAATGCGCCTAATAGAGGGGGCAATTTAGGGTGTTCTGGGGTGTATTCAACCCACTCTACTTTTATAGACACATATAATGTAATGTGTTCTGCAAAACTAAGGTGCTATTACCTGGAGGGCCCGAACAACCAGACTCAATTTCCAATGATGTTCCTGCCTGAGGACCTGAGGAGTCGAAGTTGGAGCTTAGATTTCTCTTAGGGCAAAAAATGGTCCCTATTTCTCACTTACGACCAGTACAAATAATAAAAATTAAGTTTCTGATAATTCAAACGTATAAATTAATTATTAAATTTCCATAAAAATGCATATAAAAATTTTGCAATTATAAAAATGTATAAATCGCCAAAAATATAAAATATATCCTATAAGATGCATTTAATTTACTGAGAATCTGAAACTAGTTTTACATTAAATAGCCCACCTGATGTTAAGCTCCATATTTTTACAATTGTAAATTTTTTAGTACATTTCAATATTAAATTTATTTTTGCTGCTGCTTCACCTTTTAGTCTACATACATAAGAGCCAGCACACCACAGGTCTTGTGGGGACCTCTGGGTCCCCACCAGATCAAGGATCAGTACTGATAGGATTTCTATTCACTGACATGCTAATTCTAATGACGTTTCTTTTATTTCCACCTACTATAGCCTTTATACCATGTTCGGGACATTGGGGCGGTTGACGCATTAGCTAATGTTTGGGCCTTTCTTTTCATTAATGCACCTAACACATATCGAGCGCGGTCCACTCACTGTCCACATTCTGGTAACACTATTATACTCTGAAAAACAACGAACTCAACAATTCACTTTGAGAAGCATCTTCCTTCCATAATGTCCTTCCATAGTCTTAACTAAACTAATGGTCGTCCTACAAAATCTATGTCAGAATAGTAACTTTAAGAGTCTGGGTTAACAATCATATTTTTCTATGAGAAGACTCGACAAATAAATGTCGTATCTGATAGCTCAGATTTCTGCTGAGGATTTTTACTTAACAGAAGTGATATTACCCTCTGATTCTGATGCGAGTAATGAAAAATACATGCTGTAGTTCATTGTCTATACTACAGCGACTGTCCATTTAATGAAAGCGTTCGGATACAGAGTATTATTCATTTTCCTATCAAGCGCAGCCCAGTTTTGGACAGAAAGACGCAACCCCATTTTTCAAATTTGATATATGTCAGTTTTTGCTGAGAATAACTTTTTGATACTTTTAGCTATCCACGTGATTCAGAGATTGTTTTCCCCACACGCGTTTCACTGATTTTTTTGGATTAGGTTGTAAAAATGGACAATTAATTTTTTTCCAACAATAAGCAGTGTTAGCTTAAAATATTTTATTCTTTCAACACTGTAGCAGAAATAACTTCAATGACCACTACACAATGCTATCATGCTGACATATAAGGCTCCCTCACCTTCAATATAAAAACTCCATAACTATAAGTCTCTTTTGACGAACTAACGTTGGCGACTCTATCGACATCGGGCGAGAGCGATTAGTCTGCCCACAATCGATTCCTGGGCACTTACCTCTTAGCCTCTCAGCCTAAACACCCATCACCCCCTCGCGCATCTTCCCACTTATACTTACGCATTTTAGTCTATGCGATTGCGCACATCTTAACAATTTACTGAGGACCACAAATCTCTGATTCTAACACTACATAAATCCTCCATGAGCGTTGAGATGAACTAAGGAGACAAGACAGGTGATCATATAGTCTGGATTGTTTAACAGAGTCACCCCTTAGTTTATCTATGGATACAACTTAACTAAGCTACCAAATTTATATTTAAATATTGTTAATATAATTGTAATTATTCATATTTTTACATAAGTTTATAATTTGACAATGGATGTTTATTTTAAAATAATTTTAAGTGATATGAGAAATGGTAGTTAACTTGAATGTTCGATAATTGAACACTTATATTAAATGATGGTCAACTGTGATTAAGTGAAGGAAGATTGTAGTATGGATAAAACATTTTAGGGTACATGGAAGTGTCATAAGAACTGTAAGGAAAGAAATTGAACCTGAAAGATGTTCTGTCACACAGAGTATATTTAATGTTTTAGTTATGTTAATAAAACTTTTTAGTTGATATGTAAGTGTAAATAAATGGCATGGACCGCTGAATGAACCTTAAACCTGGAATCCCACTGATTATTATGGGAAAGGAAATTAGTTGTCATTTTCACAAACCTCCATTTTAGTTGATCTTGGACATTAACTATAACTGGACGAGGGTGAAAGAATGAGTAACAATAAATGAATGAAACAACAAGATTTTTAAAAATGACGGTTTTTGGATCTTTAATATAATGTGTAGTGTGCTATGGTCTGTGAATAGACTTGTCCAATGGATCACCGTATGACCTTGTAATCCGGTACAGAACAACAAGATTAAAAAGGGACTAGAAATATTAAGGAGTCTTATACCAACTTTTTAGTTTTCTGGAAATGGACTATAACATGTACCTGTGAACTAAGCATGAAAAAGGACAGGAAGTTACTGTGTGGTGAGGTGAGTAGACCAGGCTGGAGTCCGTAATATATTACACGCAGGTTCAAATGCACTGATGAAAGCAGCAACGATAAATGTCGTGCTGAAGCAGAGTGCGGTACGTTAAGTGTGAGTACGAAACCTTACTAAGTTAACTATGATCTGGGTACGAGTGACACAATAAGTTTGTGTGCCAACAGTCCTATTGAAGTAGTATATTGGTAATTCTGTGGTTAAAGGATAATGTTACTAAATGGGGCACCTTGTCGTGGAAGGAGGTAGATATGTAAGTACTAAGTGAGGGTGGAAATGGTATATTAATTTGGTGAGATGTAAATGAATACCAGACTAAATTCAATGTATAAAAGTATGAGGTATAGTTTTAGTGGTAAATGAAAGGGTGTAAAGTAATGGTTTTGTGTTTAAAGATTTTTGGGTCGGGCAAGTTTTGTAGTAGTTTATTTTAGTTAGAATAATATTTTTTATATGTGTTGGTATAAATAATGGTATTTGGTTATATTTTTTTTATCGGAGTTTTATATTGGGTTTTATATTACAGGCGTTGGTTGGAGTGGGTTTTTGTGAGGATTTTTATTGGATTTGTTTGATTGTGGGGAATTGTTTATTGTAATAAAGAGTAGGTTGCGTTTAGGGAATGATAACAACTAAACTGTGAGAATAGAGTTGTCTTGGGTTTTAATTTGGTAGGTGTTGTTTATTAATTTGTTGTTGTGTATGTACTGTGTTTTGATTGATGTATATGCATTTATGACAAATTAATTGATTTATGTAAATGTGAATAGGGGGTATTGGGGGGGTTGGTTATTTTATGTGGTGTTAATTATGGGTGTGTGTTTTTGTGAAGAGTGTTGTTTAGAGGAAGGTATATATTTTGGAAGAATTTTTGGATTTGATGTAAAGGGTCATATGTATTGGGGTTTTATTTGGATCGGGGTTTTTATTATGGGTTTGTATTTGGTGAGCGGGTGGTGGTAGAGATGGTGATATGATTTCATTGGAAGGAATTTTTGGATTTGATGGATAAAGGGGTGTATAGGGGGTTATTTGGGTTGTAATTTGGGAGGGGTTTTATTATGGGGGGGGTGTTGTGAAGGTGGTGTGATGATGGGATATGATTATGGAAAAATTTATTTTTGGATTTTTATGTAAATGGTAATAGGGGGTATTGGGGTTTTATTTGGAGGTGGTGTTTATAATGGGGGTTTGTGGAGTAAGGGTGGTCGAGGGATTTGGATTTGATGATTGTAAATTTTTTGTGTTTTTGTAGAGATGATAGGTTTTTCTGGTGGGTTTTGAATAGGTGTTAATATTGAGGTAATTTGGATGTTGGTGGGAGGTTAGAAATGATTATGGTAAAAATTTTTTGGTGTTTTGTAGGAGATAATAGGGTTTTTGGGTGGTTTTGAATAGGTTATGAATATGGGTGGGAATTTGGTAATGTTTGTGGGAGAGTGAGATATGATTATGGTAGAATTATAATGGTATAGGATTTTTGAGTTTGTGTTGGGTTGTATGGTTTTTGGTTGTGGGATGATTTAAGGGGGGGAGGTGGTAATGAGAATATAAGATTTTAATGATTTTGGTTAGGGGTTTAGGGTGTTGTTTTTGGATGTGTTGTATGTGATGGTTTGTTTTTTGTTGGGGGGATGTGTAATGTGAGGGGTGGTTTTAGGTTTGGTGTAATATAGTTGAGGTAAGAGATTGTGGAATATTAATAGATGTGTGAATAGGAAGGTGGATGGTGTTGGTTTGGATTTAGTTAATATTGGTGAGGGGATTAAGTAGGAGGGGGGTATGTTGGGTAGAAAAAGTGGAGGTATAAAGATTGTGGTAGATGGAGGATGGATGGTATTATAATAGTGGGAGTGGAGTGAATGAGAGGAATGGAGGAATTGGGTGTAAATGTTGAGTGGGGTTATGTTATATGTATTTTTATGAGGGGTTAGATGTTGTAAGGGGATAATGTGATTATAGCTGTCATCTGGGTGTGGTATGTGGCACTGCATTGCATCGTTGGTAGTTTGGTATATATAAGATTGCCATGTCACCCACTAGGCCTTCTGCCAACCCTTGCCTGCTGGCTGCTGTGCCGCTACGGCTACTTGCACTCTTACTGACTGTCACTCTATGCGAGTTGTTCCAACCGTGACATTTGAAGAACGTAAGCTAGACCTACTGATGTCTTCCATGTTTATCAATCAGCAAGCTCTCCATGATTACTCTTTTACGCCTCTTTTTTGGTCGGTGGCGGTGTAAGGAAAAGTGCTGGAGTTGTGTTTTGTACCGGAGATCCGATGAGGGTGCTCACCCTGTAAACTGTTTGTTCATTTTGATCTCATGGATAGTATCATGTTGTCGAGGACATGGAGCATCTTAGTCACGGTCAATGTGAAGAGATGGATTCATGCGTCCCTGATACTTCCCTAAGCCTCTGGGTGTCAGGCACAAGCAAACTGATTTGCTCCTCGTCCTCCTCCGCCTCAAATTCGCATGCCATACATCTTTTCCAGGCAGGGACTCTGTAGACATCGGTGTCAAGGAATAACCTCCTCATCCTCCTCCTCCTCCGCAGCCTCGGCACAGCTTTCAAAACCCAGCCCTGAACGTGCCTGATATGATGCACCCTGAGAGTTGATGCGCCACCTTGCACTACTCTGGACCCCGAACGCACTGCCTAAAGAAGGACCGATGAAAGGTGAAACTGTCGTTGCCTTGTGGATTTGACGGAGAGAAAAGGGCTCCGTGTCCGCATCTGCTTCGCGCCTCCTTTCCTCCGTCGCTGCTGGACCTGTTGTGTCAGAGTTGTCCAACCGATCGGTATCAAACAAATGAACAACACAATGCTCCAATGGCTGACAGGGATGTCCGCACTGCACCATTATGGTGCTTTCCAAAACTTCAAGGATGGTGCAGAGCTCTTTCACCTTCCTCCACTGCTCGTGGGCTAAAACACCCCGAGGTCCGACCGTCTGCTTGTCAGGTAGCCATGTGTTATCTTCTTTACTGCTTAAAGTGGCATGCTCGATGCCTACAATCGCTGGAGCAATGGGGAGGTGAATTTCCAGCGTGGTTGCCAGAAACGTCAACATGAGACGGTTAACGGGCGAGGCCTGATCTACGCCTGCAATGCAGCCATCGGACGAAGCCGGGTGCGAATGCGGAAGTGCGAACTCAGACCTTAGACCTTACATCAGCAGTCAGTCCAGACCACGGGTACTCTTAAAATTTCTGGACACCAGCGTTAATGAATTGCCAGGCAAGGGATGTCTCCAGCCTACCGATCTTAAGGGCGCAGCAGATTTCGCTCCCGTTATCGCACACAGCACCTTGCTCGTCGCAAGGTTACTATGTCCACCCGCATCCGCGCACGTCTGTATCCTCGATGACTGTATAAAGCCCCGTCCACCAAGCTCCTGACCGTGAGGAGTGACGAGGCTCCACCAAACAGGCTAAGAATCAAAAACGCGAGTCTTTGGATATCTCATTGACACAAGTGATCTGCCAGGGCCTATGGAAGAACCTTAGAAGGTGCGCGGGGGATAAGTCAGACTCCGCTAGCAGAACCAATCCCAGAAGAGGCTGCGTTGATATTGAAAGAGGCGTCTAGCGTCAGCCGACCTGAGGAGGCTCACCAAGAGTTCACTGTCTCCGCATGAACGGAAGTATCTCCAAACCTCCTCCAGAAGTCAATCCACCAGCGCATCGGACCTGAGATGTGTGATCGCTGTAAGCAATGATGATGGATACGGGTACTCATGGACTGGTGGTCTTACTAGTCCGTTAATTGTCTTGTGTCTTCACATTGAACGTTATTTCTTTGACAAATGGAAGCAGGGTACAACTTTTGCGCTGTGAAAGTATTAGACATTGAGCACTTGGCTGGCCATGGCAGTGAGTGACCTTTTATCTGGAAAAGAAAAGTCCATGCTCGTCATCTTGGTATTGGGTAAGGCTAGGGCCCTGACGTGCGAACCATCTTGTTCCACCGAGACGGAAAGGCAACATTATTCCAAGTCCAAAGAGCGCCATGGTCAATGCCGACCTTTCAGCTTTTGGTTGGATGGTATGGGTAAAGAGTTTTCTTCTGCTTCCCAAAGCCGGAAGACAGAAGGCGTGCTGCTAGTCTGCAACCAACCAATACCGTATATACACACAGTATGTGATAATTTTTTTACACAATCAACTACCACAATGAGGGAAAGGGTAGATTTCTATAGTTGCTGGTGGTACTTGGAGACAGTGGAGGCTGAAGCGTAGGCTGACCAACAGATCATGACGCTGAGAGACAAATGGGCAGCTGAGGAACGCTTGTGGTGCGGAGGAGGAGAGCGAGCACAGATTGTGTACTTGAGGGTGTGACAGTGGTGGAGGCCCCGTCGGTCTGGCCTTTTTTTTGCCAAGTTTTTCCCATCCATTGCAACTCATCATTCACTGCATGTTATCGATATCATGTTGGTGTTGGTTAACCAATTAAGTGCCTTGCTTCTACTGATTGCTGTTACGCAAAGCGCATCTGACATCGCTTGGGGTTAATCAAAGGCTTGCACAAAAAGGCCTCAGCTGATAGAGGTCCCTGGAACTTTTTTGAGGAGATTAGAAGTGAGGACTGGGTTTGCCTGACCGAGGCTGCGATTCATATCAGCGGACTTCTGCGACCGGCGTCCTCTCCGCTTTTGTGTGTGCTTACCCTAATGAGCACTACCCCCATCGTCTCCTCTTCTCATCTCACTGAAAAGTGCGCTCCCTGCGTATAAGCAAATTCGGCGAAAAAGCGACCATCTAATGGCACTCCGCAATGTCTTGTCATCATCATCATGCATCAACACTAGGGTACTTGTGTCCATTCCTGACTTTCTTCTTTCTTCAAACACGAGAAGCTGAGCGGCTACGCAGAAAGAGGCCTTGCATGCGTTTGACCCCGACCTCCGGGAATTTTTGCCGATTGAACGCATGTCCTTCTCCTCCTGTTATGGCATCAGTAAAACTGGGCCGTCAAGAGACAGCACTAAATCATGCCTCTTGATCTTTTAACATGCCTCTGACCCCAACACAATATTTGTCATCAAATAGGTCTCTCAGACAATGGAAATTATCCACCAGGTGTCGTTACTTAGATTCACAGGGCCCTGACTCCAACGATGAGCAGGCAGCGCGCGGTGTGAGGACCCTGGCTATCTTTGGATCGCGGACGGGGGGTCTTCGGCGGGTGGAGGCGAATGTGTCTTGAGGGTTGTGGTGGCGGTTCCGCTCACTGAAGGAGCACCTTCTCGCGTACCGCTACCTCCAGTGTGCTACCCCCCTCCTGTTGCTCGCGAACCCCTCATTTCTCTATTGGTGTTTTCAGAAATATAAAAATTTGATAAGGTATGGAATATTGTGTGAAAAAGTGTTCAGCTTATTAAAAGACGGATAATGCACTCTATTCTCAAATCCCTCTAATCAAAACAAAATTGCTGGGATTCCAAATTTAACTGCAAGATGTCTCTATCAACAATCTTGACTGGTTCAAAAGTGCAAAAAACACGTATCGGTTAATTTTTCGTATAATACACGGTACTTTTTTGCACCTATCAATGCACTGTGGACTATAAAAATGCTTTTATCAGATATACGTGCAAGCGCTCAATGAACAAATCTGTATGCGCAAAGTCAAAAAACACATATCTGTTATGTTTCGTATTAATATCACAGTATTTTTTGCACCTTTCGAATCACCTGTGGTGACTATAAAAGTGCTGTTTTAAGATTTTACGTCAAGCTACTGGCGTCAATAACAAAGCTTAGTGCGCCAAAGTCAAAAAACACGTAATCTGTTTATGTTTCGTATATACACGGTATTTTTGCACCTTGCAATTCACCTGTGGTGACTAAAAATTCGGATTTTCAGATTTACGTGCAATGCTGCGTCAATGAACTAAAGCCTGTAGTGCCACAAGTCAAAAGACACGGTCCGTTATTTTTTCGTATAATACACGTATATTTTACACGCTTTCAATTCACCTGTGGTGACTATAAAAATTGCGTGGTTCATCAGACTTACAAGTGCAAGCTTGCGTCAATGAGACAAAGCTGTAGTGCGCCAAAGTCATAAAACACGTATCTGTTATGTTTTCGTATAATACACGTATTTTTTTGCACCTTTCAATTTACCTTAGGTGATTATAAAATTTGCTTTTTAAATTTACTTGCAAGCTGCGTCAATGAACAAAGCTTATGCGCCAAAGTCAAAAAACATTATCTGTTATGTTTTCCGTATAATTACACGGTATTTTTTGCACCTTCTCAATTCACCTGTTTGACTATAAAATTGCTGTTTCTAGAATACTTGCAACTGCCTCGATGAACAAAGCTGTATGCAGCCAAAAGTCAAGAAACGACCGTATCTGTTTGCTTTTTTCGTATATTACACGGTATTATTTTGCACCTTTCAAGTCACCTGTTGCGACTATAAAATTGCTGATTGTACAGAATATACTGCAAGCTGCGTCAATGAAACAAAGCTGTAGTGTCCAAAAGTCAAAAAACAGCTTATCTGTTTATTGTTTTTCGTATAATACACGGTATTTTCTGCACCTTTCAATTTCACTAGGTGACTATAAAATTTGCTGTTTTAATATTTACTCACAGCTGACGTCAATGAACCAAAAGCTGTAGTGCGCCAAATTAATAAATAAAACACAGTATCTGTTATGTTTTTCCGTAAAATACACGGTATGTTTTGCACCGTTTCAAATTCACTCTGTGGTGACTAAAACATATTGCTGTTTGTCAGATTTACGTGCAAACTGCGTCAATGAAACAAAGCTGTAGTGACGCCAAAGTAAAAAAACACGTATCTGAAATGTATTCGATAATAAAATGTATTTTTTGTACATTTCAATTACCGTGGTGACTATAAATTGCTGTCTTCTGATTTATGTGCAAGCAGCGCTAATGAACAAATGCTGATGCTCCAAAGTCAAAAAACAACGTATCTGTTATGTTTTCGAATAAATACACGTATTTTTTGCACCTTTCAATTCACCTTGTTTGAATATAAAATCTGCTGTTCTTAAGATTGTCGGAAAGCTTCGACACACACACAACCAGGCGTCATCACACAAGCAGCTCTACCATCGCTGACTCACCTAAGTCATATGACCATCGACATTACAGAAAAGATAGCACTCTAACCTCCCCTACGTCATACACCGAAAGAAACCCCTCCACACCACCAGAACATACTGCCATCTAGCTCAAAAGTGAGATAATGACACACATGAAAGGAACACATCGCACCCCGTCTCTAAAAACAATTCAACAGCAAATACCCCCACTACATAGATCCGCCCCCGCGTCTTGATCTCATTACTCCCCCACCTATCTGTACCGTGAATATATAAAATTCTGTTTTAAATTTAAGTCAAGCTAGTCTATAAAAAGCTAGTGCCCAAACAAAAATCAATATATGTTATTTGTTCGTATAATACACGTAGTTGTTGCTCCTTCAATTCACATGGGTACTTAAAATTGCTGTTTTCAGATTACTCAAGCTGCTCAATGAAAAAAGCTGTATTGCGCCAAAATAAAACAACAAGTATCGTTATTTTTCGATATACACTATTTGTTTGCACCTTAATGTCACCTGTGGTGATATAAAATTTCCTGTTTTTAAGATTTATGTGCAAGCTTGCGTCAAGAACAAAGCTGTTGTGCGCCAAAAGTCAAAAAACACTATCTGTTATGTTTTCGTAAATACACTGTATTTTTGTACAGAACTTTCAATCACCTTGTGACTATAATATTCTTTTTTCCAGATTTACTCAAGCTCGTTCTATGAACAACGCTGTAAAGCTCTCCCCAAATAAAAATACGTATCCTGTCCTCCTGTCTTTTTTCCGATATTAATACAACATGAATATATTTTCTTCACCTTATCAATTCAATACCAAAAGCGGCCTGTGGTGACTATAAAATCTGTTACAGATCTTTAAGTGCATTGTGGATATATGAACGAAAGGTAGAATGGATAAAATTGTTGAAAATGAACACCTCTCTGAAAATGTATACTCCGATAATAAACAGTGAAAGGTTTGCACCTAACACAATAGCGAAGAACACCTGCATTAACTAAAATGAAGTTGTATCCTAATAATATTTCCTGGGCTGCCCAATATCCAGGAAATATTTCAATAGCAAACGTTAATAATAAAGGAAGATTGCATGCATTGTCTACACACCTCAAAGTTTTCCCCCCCTTGAGTGAACTCTTATCCAGTGTCTTATAGACGTTTCTGTGTTTCGCCTTCGCCCCCCCCCCCCTGCTCCTCACGTGACTTTACAGCGGAAGATGCTACTTTAAATTCCCTACCTAACTACATAAAATCTTCCAATCTCTAATCTAAACTAAATGTAAGGAGTCACAGACTAATAGTAGAGGTTTCTCTGTGCGAAATAGAATAATTTCGCTGACTATTTGGCCACGGCAGAGCAGCACTGGTCTACCATCCTATCTCCTATGAGACGCTGAGAGACACTGATTGCTGAACATGAAACGGCGTTGCTATGTAGGAAACGAGGTCATAGGGTTATATTCCAGCCAAATCGCAACCATATCTACACAATAGACACGAGCGCGGTCCTGACGACGGCACACACATCTTCACCCTGCTCTATCAGTAATCTGGATTGCAGCCGCACAAAATTACAGCAGTGCCCGAAAATGCCTGAGCAATCTAATGAGGATGAATGCACAGATTATTACTTAGCCTTAATTATCGCATTAATCTCTAAAAATTTCGATCACGCATAAGAACTTGCCAGATTTTCAACTTTGTCGATAATAGATCGCCATCAACACTATTAATAATGTCATGTTCCAACTGCTCATGTCCTGGAGACAAATGCCTGCAAAATCTGTATGGTCATGGGACTGGAGACGATGGCGACTGATAGTCCACCGGCACACATGATCTGGTGGGAATGAAGGAGGAAGACATTGGATCCACAAGCATTGTCGGGTGAAATGATGGTTATTTTTTATTTGTTGACAGGAAGGGAAGCAAAGCATCCAAGGATATAGGGAAGACAGGAAGATACCCAACACACCGTGGCAGTATAACAGTGGAGATGAGCACAGTGAGTCCCTCAGAGTCCACTGCACCAGATGGCCGCCTGCATGCCGATTTGCCCTGCTATGACAGCTGAATAGTCACCTATCTCATCCAAGGGATGAACTTCTGACCTCCAGCCCTCCTTGGACCGCTCGTCTGACTGTCCCAAATGGGGTCATTTTTTTCAACCTTTCTAAGATAGGAGTAAAAACTCAAGTGACAGTATATAGACAATCCGTATTAGTCCAATATGGCGCTGCCTATCTGAGCCATGCCTCCATCCACTAGCAGTCTGACTGTGTCGTGTGGTTCAATGCAGCACTCAGATGTACCATTGTCCACGGACTATAGCTTAGGGATAGGGGGTTTATGAGCAGTACCTAACCAGCTCCAAAGCAGCAACCTGGAGGCGAATTGTTTGATGAGCAAGCTGTCAATTTCCTTCACTACTCCTTAGTGAGCTTTAGAGGACCCACCCACACATAACCACTTGAGACTAGACCCTGAAAACCACGCGATCTAGCTGCTGACCATACTTCTCTACACACCAAAACTCGCCGTGCAACCTCCACAACTACTATTCTGATGCTGCCACTTGTGCCCGAAGTGTAAATATTTTGTGTGCCCACCATTATTTTCTAGAACTGCTTTAACTTTCTTGAGCATGGCGTTCACAGAATGCCACTGGAATCCTCTTCCACTCCTCCATCATGAAGCTCACTGGGATGTAATATAAACCTAGCTCTTCCTACCTTCATTTGGAATATGCCCCACAATGTTTAGCGGTCTGGACAATGCTTGGCCAGGTCGCCATCCACCTTAAACCTGTTTGGGGGTGCACCATCAGTTGAAAACTTCCCTGCAGCCTCATTTCCAAAGGGAGGGGATCATGCTCTGATTCAGAATGTCACAAGATATGTGGAGATTCATGGTTGAACTGTAGCTCCTCACAGCTGGCAGCATTTATGCAACCCTAAACCATGACACTCACACCACCATGCTTGACCGTAGTCAAGGGACACTTGTCTTTGTACTCCTCACCTGGTTGCTGCCACATAAGGCCTTGTGACAAAATTTTAATAAATAGAGCTTATCATAGTCGTCATCAACTACAGATAATTGTTCAGTTCCTCTTGTCTTCATCAAACTATTTTCAGGCTTTTTTGTACATCATGTTTAAAAGAGACTTCCTTCTGGGATGACAGTCATGCAGACCAATTTAACGCAGTGTGCAGCATATGGTCTAAGCACTGAAATGCTGACCTCCATCCTTTTAAACTCTGGCATAACCTCTGGAATGCTGGCAGCACTCTTATGTCTATTTTGAAAAGACTATGGATTATAATTCTACCAATGCGAAACTAAACTTCTAAACTTCTTTGGCTCGAACCGGTGAGGCCTGTTGATTGGAACTCTCTTGTCTTGATAAACCATTGCATGATCTTGGTCACCGTGCTGCAGTTCAGTATTAAGGTGTTGGCCATTTACTTATAGCCTAGGCCATCTTAATGTAGAGCAAAAATTCTTTTTTTCAGTTGTTTGCCATGAGGTGCCGCGTTGAATGTCCAGTGACCAATGGGAGAGAGTATGTTTGCGATAGCACCAAATTTAACACGCCAGCTCCCCATTCACATCTGAGACCTTGTTACACTAATGAGTCATGAAGTCATGAGTCAAGAACGAAAAATGGCAAATTGGACACAATTAGTCCATATTCACTTAGAGCTATATTCACTTTTGTTGCCAGCAGTTTAGACATTGATGGCTTTGTGTTGAGTTATTTTGAGGGCACCAAAATTTTACACGTTATACAAGCGGGATTGATTATTTACATTGTACCAAAAGTATCATTTCATTGTGTCCCATGAAAAGATATAATACAATATTTATAAAAATATATAGCTTTGTATCTCATTGTATAAATAGATGTAAGTGTATGATTAATTATATGATCACAGATTTTTGGGTCAGAGTTTTATTGTCCTAGTATTGGCTCTAAGGATGACAAGTGACAACATGTTTGAATTATTATTATTTATTTAGAGCGCCCTTATTTCCCAAAGGGGTTTTTTAAATTCTATTTATTTAAAAAAAGTGAATTTAATAAGGCAAGCTTTATGCTGACATTATACAGACTCGGGGCCAAAAAATACTCAATAAACATGCGCGTTTTTTTTGTGAAAGTTTTCTTAGTTGTTACCCCATTAATTCCTTGCCTTTGGCTTTGTGAAATACTAAACAATCAGGTATTTATGTATTAAAACATTTGTAGGACTTTTATCATTTCTGAGAGATGGCAAAGTCTCTGAATTAGAACCAAAAAAATCTTAATTTTGCCACTCATCCTAAACTGCCACCTGTGGTGCTGTCTAGCATTTTAGCAATAACAGAGCTACAGTAGTGATAATGATAAAAGGTTTAGTCTGAAGATGTTGATTTAGCAGTGTCTTATCACACTGTTCCCCTATCAGAGGGAGTGGAAATAAACTAAATAACTATTGTAAGATATTCACATTTTACATAACTTATATTTCAGACACTATAGTTTTGAGTTTTTTTTAAATTGTGAATAGGGTTTATTTTGTGGTAAACTCATATTGTTTATAGATGCACCAGAATTATACAGTTGAAATCCCTCACAGGGGTTGTCCACTTTCCAAAAAAATGGTTCATATTCAGATCCAAAATATCTTGTCACTAACATAATATTGTCATGTAGACACAAGATTGGACAGCCACATTGAATTTTTGATTTCCTAAAACTGCTCTTACACAGTCACATCTTTTTTTTTTTTCCAACACACCAGGTTAAGTCCTTAGTTTGGATACGCTGTCTTGATTTAATTAAAACAAAATTAAATAAATATAGGACTTTGAAAACATGGGCACACTGTATGCATCTGTGACTTGTCTTGTAAAGGACACCCATTCATTACCACCTGACTCTTCTGGTGGTTTTAGTGTTGATCATTCAAATAAGAATAGATACATATACAGTAACCTTCTATGTTCAGGATACTCAATCTAAAAACTACAGAAGTAATGTAAATTTTACATAAAATGCATTATCTTAAAGGGATTTTCTTGCTACAAAAAATCATATCTTAAAGTAAAGACCGTAAAAAAAAACCTTTTGCAATTTTGGTTTGTATTACCTAAATTATTTTTGTATAGCAACTATTAGCTAATCTTGTTTTACAAACCCAAAACGCACCCGTGGGTCAGCCACCCCCTTTCTGTGACTGGCTGTCTGAATTTAGTGCAATGCCCTGGTTGGACCATGCCCCCTACGTGAGACATGCCCCCTGTGCTTTGATTAGCTGCCTACACTCTCTGTGTGCACTCCTCTCTGAGCTATGTGAAACAGCTTGCCTGTGCTTCTTCTAGTGAAAGCTCTAATGACTTCTGTGCTCTTCTCATAGTGATAGTTATAATGACTGCTCTGCTCCTCTCACAGTATTAGCTCTTATATCTGCTTTGCTTCTCTCACAGTGATAGCTGTGATGGCTGCTCTGCTCCTCTCACAGTGATAGCTGTAAGGCTTCTCTGTTCCTCCACATAATACTGTAACGTTCTACTCCTCTCACAGGGGCACTCTATTTTAAGGTCTGGGCAATTAACTGTTCTCTTACTGCCAATATAAAACCCCATAAACACAGCCCCTTTTACCCTTTTCTCCTCCACCCATATAACACACTTTGCTTCCCCCACCCATATAACCCACCCTTATACACTCTGCGTTCAGTTTGCATTTCTCCTATTTTTTTCATCATTTAAGGCTGTATGTATAACTTTTACACCAAGCA
>JAODAL010033924.1:0-44949 GCA_025379985.1 Phyllomedusa bahiana | reverse complement strand
GTGATATTTGGTTTTGGGGTTTAAAACTCAATAAAACATTAACTTTTTTTTTATTTTTTTAAATGAACTAAATGAGACTCTCTCTATTTTAGATTGCACATGTGCAACTGTTCAATGTTTCAGTACTTTTTGCGCAACTTGCTGATCTCTAACAAGGTGCTTAATGGCAAAATTCACACCAGGTTTTTGATTCCTAAATCTTCCAATAAATGTAGGAGATCAGTTTGAATTGGTATTTAAACAGTCCTCCTCATCGTACTGTTCACAGTGTGATTTCCTGAGACCAAGACAACACCTTACAACTGATCAACAGTACCTTGCAATTTCGAGGCCTCAAGCAATATGCTCTCAGACGGCCACTGAGCTTAGAGTGTCACAAAGTGTCATCGGCAGGTTGAAACAGAGATACTGAGAGACTGGAAGAGTCACAGAAAGGTAAAGAAGTGGATGTTGGTTTGGGCTACATCACCCACTGATGACAATTTCATTAAAACTTGCCCTGTAAACCGGGAGAGAATTATAACAACTTCAGGATTTAAAGGGGGGGAAAGGGAACACCCAAGTGTCATGTCAGACTATTAATAACCATTTACATCAGCGTGGTCTGCGTGCCAGATGACCTGACCACATCACCAGACACAGGCATCATTGTCTTGAATTGCCGAGGGTGCATCTAAACTGAACAAGGGACCAGTGGTCCTCAGTGCTGTTCAGTGATAAAAGTCAATTCACTCTGAGCAAAAATGATGGCCGTCAATGATGCTGGAGACATCAAGAAGGGCGCTATGCATCAGCCAGGTCAGATACCAGACAGGTACCTTTTCCAGTCATCTAGCACGCAGACCACGCTGATATAAATGGTTACAATGGTCTGACGTGAAACTTGATTGCCTCTCGCTTTCCTTAAATGTGCCTGGATTTATGTGGCATGTGGATGCTGTCTCTATCTACATGGACTATTGGTTGCATTGCTAGCCCCGTGGATTGAGAGGCTTGAGATGTGTGCATCCAAGATATCTAAAGGTTATGCTTCTGGGTTCCTACAGTTCTGTATGGTTTACAATGAAGCGGGCATCAGTGTGTGATGTAGCCAAAGGACATACACTTATTTGCCTTTCTGTGACTCTTCCAGTCTCTCTGTATCTCTGATACATCCTATTGATGACACTCAATAGCTCAGTGGCCACTTCTGCCTGAGAGCCGCATGCTTGAAGCCTCACAATGGTGAGGTACTGCTCATCAATTGTAAGGTTTTGTCTTGGTCTCATGATTTCAAAATGTGAACAGCATGATGAGGAGGACTGCTTAAATTCAAATTCAAACTGATCCCCTAAATATATTGACTGATTCAAGAATCAAGCACCTATTGTGAATTTTGTCATTAAACTCCTTGTTAGAGATCAGCAAGTTGTGCAAAAAAGTGCTGAAACACTAAAGAGTTGGACATGTATATTGTAACGTTAAGTGATGGTCTCATTCAGTTCATTTAAGAAACATTTTCAAGAAATGTTATGTTCATTCTGAAATAGTTTATTCACCTTTCAACTCGATACATTTAATGCATTGATTGATAAGTAATTCTGATCCTTCAGAAATTTTTTTTTATCTTGTTCTGCAAACCTTGACTCCGGAGCATAAATCATCATCTTGTAAGTCAGATATTTTCATCCTTCCAATGGTTTTTTGAGTTTTGGAATAGATAATTATCACATGGGGGCAAATCAAGAGTATATGGCAGATGATTCACAATTTCAAAGCCAATTTTCTAATTTTTTCATGGCAATTTGAGGCTTGTGGGCTGAGAATAATCCTGCAAAAATAAGACACCTTGTTGTGTTTCAACATTTTTGGCTCAAAGTTAAATTAATAGAGATGAATAATACTCTCCCGTGATTTACTTTCCATGATCCAAGTTATGTGTGAAAATTATTACGTATTTTTACTAGAAAATTTTTACAAAAACTTATTAAGAAGACTTATCAATATAAAACTTTTTGGGCCCAGTAGAACTAGAATGTTTCCACTCATTAGGAGTTTCTTTAGTTTCTGGATCAAGGTTACATCCATTGTAACTAGATGATTCAAAAAGTTTAATTTTCTATTATTAAATTAGTTGCAAATCCGATGTCCAATGAGACATTGTCAATTAATTTTGATCGGTATTGAGACATTTGAGGATCCATTTTGTGGATAGCTTTCTCATTTTCAAGTCATTATGAATGATATGAAAAACGTGTTTAAGTCTTTGATATGCATTTTAGGCCAATTAGTCCATCATGGAAAAATCACAGAAAAATGTCATTGCATTGACATTTCTGTGTCAATGCAAGGAAGCAGTGACACCACCCATGATGTTATTTTGGATGATGGACTAATTGCACAACCGCAAGGCCATACTTACAGCTCAATGTCTGTACTAAAGACTGAACAAGTAGGAGGCAACACATGCCCCTGTGCTACATAGGAAAGACATAAGAGGTGCATATAACACACACCTCTACACTAGGGGAACAACTGAATTATAAGAAACTGCACCTTAGGTAGGTCAGTTCACACCAGTATGCAAAAAGTCACAATATAATCCATGGGAAGCAGGGGCGTAACTACCGGGGTAGCAAACGTAGCAGCTGCTCCGGAGTCCGTGCGCTTAGGGGGCCCGGGGCAGCCGCTACCATGTCTGCTACCCCAGTAATACCGCTTAACAGTTCATTGCGACGGGCGCAGAGCTAAGGGGCCCGGCGCATCCCGCCTCTGAATGACCAGGCCCTCCGGCCCGAGAGTTCAGAGACAGTGCTGCCTCGTGGTAGCAGAGTGGAGCGCATCTGGCGCTCGGCTCTGCTACTCTTCCTGACAGCAGGTGCCGGCTCTTAGTGATCACGTGGGCGGTGCGATTGCGACACATGATCGCGCCGCCCGCACTGAGCACAAGGTTTGCAAGCTTGCATATAGTGGCCACGGTATCAACTAATACTTCATATTTAATATTTTACTAGTATGTCATTTTTTGCCCTAAATACTGGGAAGCAGAGGGTGTCAGTATTTTGTGTCGGACACCCGAAAAGTGGGCAGCCCGCCCAATTGAATAGTAGAGGCATCATAGATTGTAAGCCAGCATGGTGAGCCACACATAGCTGTATAAATGGCACCCTTTGTATCGCCTTATCTATATGCAATTATAATACCAGCAACCACACCTCTCATCCATAGAAGGCGTGTGAGCAAGGCCAGGACAAGGCATTTTGGTGCCCTAAGCAAGTAGATCCAATGGTGCCCCCTTCACTCCGCAAAAAATTGCACCCCCCCAAACTAATTCATCTCGCCCCTGCACCAGGTCCTCCCCCTCGCATCAGTTACTCTCTGCCCCCTGCACCAGTTACTCTCTGCCCCCTGTACTAGTTACTCTCTGCCCCTGCACCAGTTACTCTCTGTTCCCTGCACCAGTTACTTTCTCCACTGCACAAGTTACACTCTCCCCCCTGCACAAGTTACTCTCGGCCCCCCTGCACCAGTTACTCTGTCCTCTGCACAAGTTACACTCTGTCCACTGCACAAGTTACTCTCCCCCCTGCACCAGTTACACTCTCCCCCCCTGCACCAGTTACACTCTCCCCCCCCTGCACCAGTTACACTCTGTCCTTTGCACAAGTTACTCTCTCCCCCTGCACAAGTTGCACTCTGTCCCCTGCACAAGTTGCACTCTGTCCCCTGCACAAGTTACTCTCTCCCCTTGCACAGGTTCCTCTCTGTCCCCTGCACAAGTTACTCTCTCCCCCCAGCACAAGTAACTCTCTCACCCAGCACAAGTTACTCTCTTCCCATGCAAAAGTTCTCTCTCCCACTGCACAAGTTACTTCCCACTGCACATTTTACCCCCTTCCCCATGCACGGGTTTTCTCTTCCCCACCAGGTTACTCCTCCCACCCCATTTACTCTCTCCCCACTGCATAGGTTACTCTCTCCCCACTGCACAGGTTACTCTCTCCCCCCAGCACAAGTTACTCTCTCCCCACTGCACAAGTTACTCTCTCCCCACTGCACAAGTTACTCTCTCCCCCCAGCACAAGTTACACTTTCCCCCAGCACAAGTTACATTCTCTCCCAGCACAAGTTACACTCTCTCCAAGCACAAGTTACACCCCCCCAAAAGGGTTTACACTCCCCCCCAGCACAGGTTACCTCTCCCATGCACGGGTTTATTCTCCCCACTGCACGGTTCACTCCCCCCACTGCAAGGTTACATCTCCCCCGCAAATTTACTTTTCCCCCCAGCCCAAGTTACACTCTCCAACAGCAAAAGTTACACTCCCCTGCACGGTTACCTCCCCCCCCCCAGCACAATTACACTCCCCCCCAGCACAAGGTCACCTCCCCACTGCACGGGTTTACCCCTTCCCCCAGCACAGGTTACTCTCTCCCCCCTGCACAGGTTACTCTCCCATGCACAGGTTACCTCTCCCCACTGCACAAGTTCCTCTCCCCCCAGCACAAGTTCACTCCCCCCCAGCAAAGTTACACTCCCCCCCCAGCAAGTTACCTCTCCCCCAGCACAAGTTACCTCTCCCCAGCACAATTTTACCTTCCCCCCCCAGCAAAAATTACCTCCCCCCGCACAGTTACCCTCCCCCGCAAAAGGTTTCTCTCCCGCAAAGTTACCTTTTCCCCACTGCACGGTTACACTCTCCCCACTGCACAGGTTAAAACTCCCCCAAAAAAGTTTACTTTCCCCACTGCACAGGTTACTCTCTCCCCCCAGCACAAGTTAAACCCCCCCCTCAGCACAAGTTACTCTCTCCCCCAGCACAAGTTTCACTCTCCCCCCAGCACAAGTTACACTCTCCCCCCAGCACAAGTTATTCTCTCCCCCCAGCACAGGTTACACTCCCCCAGCAAAATTTTTCACCTCCCACCAAAGGTTACACTCTCCCCCACTTCACAGGTTACTCTCTCCCCCCCAGCACAAGTTACTCTCTCCCCCAGCACAAGTTACTCTCTCTCCACTGCACAGGTTACACTCTCCCCACTGCACAGATTATACTCTCCGCCAGCACAAGTTACTCTCTCCCCACTGCACAGGTTAGACTCTCCCCACTGCACAGGTTACTCTCTCCCCCAAAACAAATTACACTGTCCCCCAGCACCAGTTACCCCCTTCCCCATGAGGGTTACACTTCCCCACTCCCAATTTTTACACTCTCCCACTGAAAGGGTTACACTCTCCCCCCCCAGCACAAGTTACCCTCCCCCACTTAAGGTTACATCCCCCACTGCCAAGTCCCTTCTTATCATCAGGAAGTGGCCATCTTTTTCTTCAGCACACATTGCCATGGAAAGGGAGCCGAAGTCGCCCACTTTTCCCCAGCATGCACTGCTCTGCATTTCCCTGTAGTGACAAGAAGTTACAGAGGGAGTGCAGGGAGGTGAGAGGAGTTTTAAAACCCTTCCCCTCGCACCAAAACGCTGCCCCTGCTCCCCCCTGACCCCTTGGCACTGGGGGGGGGGAGGGGCGGGGGGAGCGAAAGTAAACTGTGCCGTGCTCTATGAAGGTGGCAGCATGACGGGCCGGCAGCTCTGGGGGTATGGACCCCGGCTCAGTTCCTGAGCCGGCTCCTTTCCCTGGCCCCCTTGTGCGACAGAGGTTGGGCACTAGGCGACCGCCTACCTTAACCTACCCATCGCCATGGCCTTGCGTGTGAGTGGTTGTGTTATGGGTATTTTTGCATTTGTGAAGTCTTCCTATGGATTATACTGTGACTTTTTTCATACTGGTGTGAACTGGTACCTACTTAGGGTGCAGCTTTATATAATTCAGTTGTTCCCCTAGTGTAGGGGTGTGTGAGCTCTTGCTCATTAGTTATCTGCACCTGTTATGTCTTTCCTATGTAGCACAGGGGCATGTGTTGAATCCTACTGGGTTCAGTTTTTAGTCCAGCCATTGAGATGTAAGTATGGCCTTGCGGTGGTGCAATTAGTCTATCATCCAAAATGATATCATGGGTGGCATCACTGCTTCCTTGCATTGACACAGAAATCAGTCTCCTAAGCTTTCTCTCATCTGTAACATCTTTTCTTCCATGTTAAACATAAGTAATTTTTAATTAAACCAATGTTTTTGAGATGTCATCATAAATTTCTTAACAGGTAGTCCTTTCAAAAACAAGTGACAGATGAAGACTGGAATCACAAAATAGAGCATTGATCGGATAAGGTTATATCATTTTGAAAATAATGATATAACCTGTTTATCAAAGATATTACTTATTTTCACAGCAATGCAATTTATTTTTGTCTGCTAAAACTATGCTAGATCATCTATATATCACATATACCTCCTTGTATTCTGTTTCAGCCACACACACCATAGATACATATAAAAAAAGTCAGCAAATTAACTAACGTAATGTGATACATTCAAATAAAGTAGAAAAGGCTTTAAAGGGAATCTATCACATTGAAAATGTTATCTGATCTGCTGGTAGCATGATGTAGAGCAGAGAGAGCTGAGCAGATTGATATATTGATCAGTAGGGAAAAATTCAGTGTATTTTATTAATTTAAATCCCTGCTTATTCTAGAATATGGAGTCCGGTATGCAGTGTTATCAGTGATTGTAAGCCTTCCCTTTATGAGTGTGCATACAGAGATAGCTGTCAATCACTGATAACACTGCCCACTAGAGTCCTTAACCAAAAATAGTCAGAGATTTAAGTGAATAAAGTTCAAATTCTCATGCATTTTTTCCCACAAAGCTATAGATCAATCTTCTCTTCCTGCTCTATAATATGCTGCCAGTAGGTCAGATAATATGTTCAATGTAACAGGGTCTCTTTAAGCTCATAGAGCATTACACTATTACAGGCAGGGTCTAAAATTACAATGCTGTAAATATCTGATCTGATACAGTTTTGTGTATGGAGCATGCATTGGAAACCTAAATTACCTAAAACCTAAATTAGTACTACTAATTATTAATTTACTGATGCAATTGCTCAAGTTGTCTGGTTTTCTTAAATTAATATCCATATTTATAAAGGTCCAGCAACAAGTTTACTGCTATAAGGTCTTGTCCCCACGGTCAGGTTTTTCAGCCGGTTTTTGGTTTTGAAAACCGGCTGCAAAACTTTATCACGGAGCGTAATGGAAAATCCGTGCAGCTGTCCCTGCACTGCACGGATTTTCCGTCCAGCGCTAATCGCGGAGAAAAGTCGTTGCCCTGTGGCCGTGTACACGGCAATAAAGCAGGACAAATACTGGTCGGGTAAACTGACCAGTATTTGTCCTGTGCCTTGTAAACGGCCCCTAACACAACGTGTGAATGGTCTATAAAAGTTTTCCATCCATAGTTCCAAACATATATAAATTATATGACGCCAACTGCCACTACAACATAATGTATACTAGTATTAGTGAGGCCTGGTTCACATTTTGGAATCAGAAAAATGGAAAAGAATGGCTTCCCATTGATTTCAATGAGTTTTTTAAACTGTTTAGCTTAGTTCACTTGGGCTCCATTTCTAAAAAGATTTCCATCTTTTAGGTTGAAAAAATAGCACCACATGCTACACTATTATTTCTGTGAAAAAGAAAAATTAAAATCTGATGGAAAGTATCCTTCCATTTTTTTTAGTCAATGGAAGACACAGACAAGATGCAGGTACAGATCAATGGGTATCCATTTTTATAGGTATCACATTTTTACATCCATTAAAAAGATCTGTTAATTTTTCTGCACATGAGTAAATGTCAGACATTAAAAAAAAAAAGATCCGGAAATAGAAGTATCTTTTCTTGGATGGATCTGAAAAAAAGATCAGTTAAAATCTAAAGATCTAAAGATTGAACTACAGTTTGCATCAGCTAATGTCTGTTTTTGGATATAAATGCATTCCATATTTTTGAATGGAAAGCTAAAGCTTTTCTTAAAGAAGTACCACAGCTTACTGTATGTTGGAGTTCTTGAGTATAATATATTCTTACAATATTTAATTAGTGAAAAATATTTTTTTTAAAGAAAAAAACTCTGTACAGGATATTCTTTAGTCTAATTAGTATAACTTCTTTTGATTTTTTTTTTTTACATTTTTGATTTTAACTTAGAATTTCTAGCACTACATCACATTACTGCATACATTATCTTATGCTAAATGTGTCTGGTTAAACCAGATAAAAGGACTACAATGTACCACAGACATTGTGAACAGAACATGACAGATACCTTTACCATATGCACATGACAGACGGCGTTAGTAAATGCAGTACACAGTGACCGCACTTGGACTCATCCAGCTGCTTCATAAGACAGCTCATCATACTCTGCTCATTATCAAGCATGGAGAAAGATATAAGCATTTTGTGACTTTAATAAATGATCTAAAAATAATTCATATTTCATAAAACTTAAAAGCAATCTGTGTCTTCTATAAGATAATGAAGTCATTACTTAGGATCCCTGGTTGTTTAGTATGAAGGAACAGGAGACAAACAGAAGTGAGCACATGTTCTATGTAAAGTATAAATCCCCGGGACTGCGACTAGCTGGCCAGACTGGAGTGTAGAGTCTAAGGGTATGTTCATAAAACAGAGGTGTTGAAGCAGAAAAATTGAGCACAGATTCCATGTTGAATCCATGTTCAGTCAGTGCCTTCCCACACAGATTTCAGACTCAAAATTTTAAATGTAGGTGCAGGTCTAATGCAGACATAGAGTTGGATTTTGGAGCAGATTGGAGGCATTTTATATTAGGAGTAGGGCAGGCAGACTATGTGCCAGATTTATCACAGTGGCTCCTGTTGTTTGATAAATCGGTGCAGCTTTAGACTTGTCTTACTTTTAAACTAGTAATTTTTTTTTTTTGTTTACTTTCTATGGCGCATTTAGGCACATTTTTGACCCAGAGTGTCACATTGTAGTCACACCCATTTTCCAGCAGTGTGTGCACTCGGGTATATTTGGAAACTCCCATAGAAGTTAAAGGACATGACGGGCCCAAATGCCACCTTCCTCATTTGTAGCTAGCTGAGACCTGTGCAGGGGATTTTACCTCATGGTAAAAACCCCTTTTACCTATGATAAATGTGTTTGGGACAAGCTGCAAATATGCTGCACCAAAAATGTGCCACTTTTTGGCATAATGTAAGACCGCATTAGTAAATGAGAGCCAGTGTGTTTTTATTATTCACTAAGCCCACCCCCCTTGACCACCCGTAATGTTACATGAGGTTTAGCATTAGCATAAATCATAATGTTACATTTAAACAATGTTCAAGAATAAAAACAGACACAGATTTGAAAATTTATGAAATAATTAAAAAATGAAAGTCAAAGATTTTTTGTAAATAAATAACTCCCTCATTCAACCAAGCCAGATGCTCAAAATTCCAAAGCCCCCATCTTCAACTAAAACAACTGTGCTAACTAAAACTATTTGGATAAAAACATTTAAAACTATTTACAAGTTAAGTGTTCCACCTTCATGCAGACTTAAAATAAACTGAACTAAATGTGGGCATAATAGAGAGAGGAAAAGTCTTGGGAGGTGGAAGCTACACAGTTATAATTAGCAAAGCGAATTTAAATGCGGATCTGAACCAAAATGCACGACGTCAAATCACTTTCAAAATATTTGCTAAATATTTAGACAAGGAATTTCAGCTTCTTATTTACTATAATGTGAAGTTTCTGTGCCTGTTCCACGCTGAGTCTAAGAATTGACATGTCACTTTTTTGTTCCACAAGACAGATTAAAAATCCATGTCAGAAAATTCCACATTGTATGAACAAACATACGGATTTCCCATTGAAGTGATTAGAAGACAGATAGTAAGCAGATATTTGGAGGCAGATTTCACACCGAACATGCCTGAAAGTCTGCCTACAAACCTGTTGTATTAACCTAGCTTAAGGGAAGGGATATCTAGGTTGTGGTCCCCAGAATGACCACTAGTTGGCAGCAGGACAAAGTAGGGTTGCTTTTAATGACACTAGTGGGGCAAATATACCTTCCTATAACCTGCCTATTACCTGCCTATGGGGACATATACCTGCCTATTACCTGCCTTTGGGAACATATACTAACCTACTACCTGCCTATGAGGACATATACCTGCTTATACCTTCCTATAGGGACATATACCTGCCTATAACCTGCCTATGGGGACACATACCTGCTTATTTCCTGCCTTTGGGAACATATACTTGCCTACTACCTGCCTATGAGGACATATACCTGCTTATACCTTCCTATAGGGACATATACCTGCCTATAACCTGCCTATGGGGACATATACCTGCCTAAAAGCTGCCTATGGGAACATATGCCTGCCTATAATCTGCCTATGGAGGACATATACCTGCCTATAACCTACCTATGGGGACATATACCTGCCTATGGAACATTAAACTGCCAATGGGGGACATTAAGCTGCCTTTACCTGCCTATGTAAATTTATTGGTATCCATTTTTATTTTTTAAATTTACCAGTAGCCGCTGCATTTTCCACCCTAGGCTTATACTCAAGTCAATAAGTTTTCCCAGTTTTTTGTGGCAAAAGTAGGTGCCTTAATACTTAAAAAGGTCTGGTTGTTAAGAGGTTGAGAGCGCTTTATAATCCTGTCTTCTATCAATTAACAATAAACCACAAAGCCAATTTCTGCATCACAAAACTGTAGCAGATCATGGTGAAACTTACACGGTTTTTCTGAGGTGAATACACCCTAAGGACTGTAAGCATCTTCCATTTTAAATGGTGACTAATTTGGATTTTTAGACTTGTGTTGATATTTTTTTTAGCGTTGCAACTTACAAAGTGACCCCATCATTTTTCTCATAACATTAAGTGGTTCAATATGTTTTCTTTGACTTGATCTGGAAGAACATAAGAAAATAATGCACTTTCATTTGTTTGAGGAATGTTTCATGAAGCTTGAACATTCAGCTATTAACTGATTTTTTTTTCTTTCTGCTTTCGTTTTATCATCTGAACATTTCAAGAGCATTAACCTTTTTAATTAAGAGGGTTTAGTTTTTTGCTTTTTCTTTGTTTTTTTAATGGTATGATTTAATATACTAAATAATACTGGTCTACATCAGTTTTGGTGACTTTGGGATAACACCTAGGGCGACATGTATGAACAGGGCTGAGCTAGGTTTTTGGTGTACTTTGAGCCAAAAAGCTGTTGTAGCCCTGTTCTATAGGTGTATCAATAGTCATGCTCCAAACTTTGGTGCAGTTTGTGCCTGCCCCGACACTTGAATGTGTCAAAGATATGGGGGCATGTCATTTCTGAATGTGGAACACCAAAAGAAGGCACATAACTGTCAGAACAGCTGTATCAAGTTAAAAGTGGTCTGACTGAGGCCAAAGTTGTCGTAGACAAACTAGATTTGCCATTAGGGCAAACAATATAAACTAATTCTCAACTTATACCACTAAAATAATAAAAAGTAATTTATGATCAAACTATATAAAATGAATAATATAAATAATAATAAATTATGCAATCTAAAATGAATATGCAATTATATAATATCCAAAAAATATTTTTTTTATAAATAAATATATAAATCTGTACAAAATTGTATTATTAACATAACAAATTTTATATTAGAAAAGCAATTCAATGAACTACTTTAATTTCTATAAAGAAGAACAGAAGCTCCTAAACGTCAATCATACTGTTAAATGTTTCTCTACTACGTCACAATGCTATCCCTGTATCAATCTTAATTTGTGGTTAGAAAGTTGCAATCGAGATAAGGAAACTAATTACTGTCAATCATAATTTTTAAAAAGACGTAACATTTGTATTATGTTACTTCTCTTATCTATTGAGGATAGGGCAATTCAATTCAGTTGATTTTTCTAATTCAAAGTTAATTAGGTTAATGGATATTATTTTCATTTTCAGATTTTTTTTATTTTTTTCATTTTTATACATTAAATATGCAAATTGATTTTTTAATCAGATGATGGAAATTTAAATTGTGTTGCCTCTTTATTCTACATAACTTGCCAACCTTTAGTGTTGGCGATTGCGTTGGCTATCGAGACTCGATCGATTAGTCGATTGTCGGCCTCGCTATCGATCACTAAGGTTTCTTCGTTAGGTGAGCCATCGATGTATGAGCGATTACCATTAAAGTCTATGGGAGGCCATCACACCTTCATTATTACACCCACACAAGGCTGTGAGAAGCTTGAAAATTACACATCCACCTAAATGCTCAAAATGGTTAAACGTTGCTACATTCTTAGGGCAAACTCAGCATAGGTTATAAACAAGTCACAGAAAAAAAAAAAAAAGTCACAGACCATTCACTATACCCGTTCTTTGTACCAACAAGCCTGGACCCTTAAACCCTGCTCACCCACAAAAAATAAACCACATAAGTGCAGAAGGCAGTATGATTTGATACCTTCAAAGTTACTTGCATGAACCTGGACATTAAATATTCCATGTCTGGGAACGCAGCATGGAGCCCCAAACCTCTGCATGACCCCAGATTAAAAAGTGCCGCAAAAAAGGAGTACTTTCATAAACCACCATTTTCAGTTGAACTGGGACACTAAACTATAATCTGTCCTGTACTCGCAGACTTGACCAATACCAAAAACCTTGTCTGAATCCCACAGTTTAAAAAAGTGCCACGAAAAAAGGTGGTCTTATCAACCACCATTTTAGTTGAACTGGACATTATACTGTCCCTCTGGTCCTGGCCACACGTATGGTACCATTGAAACCTGTCTGACCCAGATTATACAAAGGGCCGGAAAATAAGGAGTTTTTCACCACCATTTTAGTTGAATGGGACATTGGACTAGAAAACTAGTCTGGGGCCAAGGATGACACCAGGGGCTGGAGTTACAGTGGGTGCGGTCAGACGAGCCCAGGGCTCTGGCGGTCCGTCATTATTAAAACGCTGAGGTAAAAATGGCCCATGCAGGACGCAGCAAAAAAAAACCGTAGTGCCTAAGCAGATGTGCGGAAGCGTGAAGTGTCGAGGTAATCCCAGCCCTTACCTCAGTACCACCTGTCAGACCTTGGGAAGACGGGTTACCCCTCCGATATGAGTGCGGGACCTAATTGTGGCTTCACTTGGAAATTACTGGTGGTTAACGCTACTGTTACAACCAGGTGCCCCTTTTGCTTCGGCATATCTTTTTTCATTTTACTCAACGTTGCTGGAGGACAAATTGTTTCTCTGTTACTCTTTGTTCCTCCTGTCCGTGCTCCATTACTCCAATGTCCCTCTGAATAACTACATCTGGTCAAGTCTTTCCCTGTTTTACCTCCCTTGGGTACGAATACAGGGGGCATTTTTTCTTACCACTATTTTTGTACATGCCAAAGTTTTTTTAGTAGTTTACTTCTAAGAAAAACACTTTTTTTAAAAATCGGTGGAATCCCCACCATGTCTTGTTTTATTTTTTTTCATTTGTATTTAAATGGGTTTCTCAACTTACAGTGGATTGTATTAGCCTTTGTTAAAGATATTGCAAAAACAAAGTCATTTTTGACATATGTGGTCACCCACTTATACAGTGTCCCCCTACCTATTTCACTGTTTCTGACCAGCACCATACCCCCTTGAAAGCCCAACTCTTGACAATTTCGTGAAGCAAAAAACAAATGTCTGTTAGAATAACAAATTTTTTAGAATTAGGACCTGTAGTTAATAGCGCATGTCACAGCAAAATGCCCCCAAAAATTCAAAAGCATGGGGACCCTTGGAGCCACTTTGGTCAATGTGAAGAACAAATGTCTGATTAGTAGAAACAACCATTTTTAGAATAGGAACCTGTAGTATAGCTGAATGTCCAAAGCAAAATGCCCCCAAAAAAATCCAAAAAACATGCCCCCATGAGCCCACCCTTTTGACAATTGTGAAGCAAGAAGAAAAATGTCTATTAGGAAAACAAAAATTTTTAGAATAGGACCTGTAGCGTATTGCTGCATTTCAAAGCAAATGCCCCCAAAACCATTCAAAGCATGGACCCTTGAGCCACCTTGTGGTCAATTGTGAAGAAACAAATGTCTGTTAGAAACAAACATCTTTTTTTATAATAGGAACCTGTAAGTGTATTGCTGCATTAAAAGCAGCATGAACCCAAAAAATTATTAAAAAGACTTCTCAGCCAGCTGTTAAAAAATTTGTTGAGGGAGATAATTGCCAACTTAGAAGCCACATTTCTGTTCCAAAGGCCATGTTATTGCTGTATCTCACAGTACATGGACCCCAAAAAATTATAAATATGACCCTTCTCAGGGCCCACTATTAAAAATTTGTGACGGGAGGAAAATGCCACTTAGAAGCCACATTTTCTGATTCCAAAGGCCATAAATTATGCTGTATCCTACGAGCAACATGACCCTCCAAAAACCATTGACAATGCCGAAAACTTTTTAAGATAAAAGTGAGTAAATGGACTACGGGTGTTGTCATGAAGCCTTGCTCTATTTTACAGTCTCCTCACAGCAAAAGGAGGGAAAATAAAGGAGGAAAAAGGAATAAAAATTGCAGTTAAGAAATGATCATTTTACAAAAAAAAAAGTTTTTCAAGAGCGACCATTTTCTGTTTGAACCAAGGAACTGTGAAGATAGGGGACCGGCAACTAATCGGTGACCTCGGCAATTGGGGGCCAACAACATTCATCCAGACGATCCCCATGCCTGATTCATCTTGGATGAAAGTCACAAACCCGATCCATTTATCTGTGGGGAAAGCCGGGATGAGTTGGTTCATGTATATGACTCTCCCAGCTGTGCTGAAGGTCTCCAGCTCAGAAATGACGCTGGCTGCTGGCAGGACAAACCTCTATGGCGTGTCGAAGCTCAGTTCCGGGCCATTCGTCCCCACTTTTGGATACACCCAGAGTCTATTGGGTCCGGACAACAACACATGCAAAACAAACATCGGTGTTGAGACGCAGATAGTCGTGCACCATGATCTTAAGGCCTAGACTCTCTGTGTGTTAGGATTGTGGTTGCCATGCATTTGCCCCAGCCGTTGGTCTTTGAGGTGGACTAAACAAAGATTGCCAGAGGTCACCATTAGGCTTTCCACCCCCTTGCCGCTGCTGCCGCTACGCCTAACTTGGCAACTCTACTGCTGTTCACCGTCGGCTGATGTTGTTTCCACATCGTCGACATTTGGGAACGTGTAAGCAGACGCAACAGATGTCTCCAGTTGATTCAATTCGCAAGGTTCTCATTTCCTGCATTTTATCTTATTTGGGTGGGTGGAAGGAAAGTGCTGAGTTTTGTTTTTGTACGGGGATCCAGGAGGGGGGCCAACCTGTAACTGTTGTTTTCACATTTTTGATGGCCTTAATGCGAGGATCATGTCTGGAGGAACATGGGAATCCAAAGCTCTCATTGTGAGGAGATGGGGAGCTTTGGATTTCCCAAGCCCTCTGGGGTCGAGGGACTCTAATCAAAAACTGAGTCTTGCTCAGCTTCCTCCTCCGCACCTCAAAATTCGCGCCAAACTCTTTCCAAGGCAGGGACGTCCTGGTTAACATCGGTGTCTCGGAATCCTCCCCTACACCTCCCCTTCTCCTGCCTAGACTCACGGCACAGCTTCAACACAGCCTGATTGCTGAGGGATGATGACCCTGAGAGCGCTGACTGGCCCCTTTGCACTAGCTCGGGACCACCCGAACCACCCGCCTAATGAAGTACGATGAAATTGTGAAACTGTGAGGGGGCCTTGTGGACTTTGACCGGAGATAGAAGAAAAGGCCTCCGTCGTCCGAATCTGGTCCGTTCTCCTACCCGTCGCGGGCGGGACCTGTTGTTTTCAGAATGTCGTACAACGAACCTTGTTTTCCAGAAAACTAAAGATCAACCACAGATTCGCCATTGCGGACAAGGGGCATTCGGTCCGCCTTGACCATTTTGGTGGCTTCTTCAAAAAATGGCAAGATGGTAGCAGAGCTCTTTCAACATGCTCAACTCTCGGTGGTTCATACACCCCTGAGGATTCCGCACCGCTGCTGGTCAGGCCATGTGTTCACTTTCGGTATTGGTAAATGGCATTGCGCTGCCTGGCCTCAATCGCTGGAGGACCATGTGGAGGCTGAGTTGGACGGTTGAAGGGGAGGCTGAGCTGACGCCTGCAAGCAGCAGGCGGGCGAGAAAGCAGGGTTTGCAAAAACGGCGCGAAGTGCGAACTCAGACTCGAAGTGCCTTCTTCAAGCCAGGCAAGGTCCTAGACCCCGGGTTTAGCTCTTTAGAAATTATCCAATGGACGAATCAGGTTCATGACATTGTGCCTAGGCAAGGGATTTGTGCTCCAGGCCCTACCGATCTTAAGGGCCGCGGGCAGCAGATTTCGCACCGTTATTCGCACACCACCTTGCTGGCCAAGTTCTTGTCCCCAGCCAGCGCGTCGGTATCGTGGCTTTACAGGAGACGTCCACAGCTCACTGACCTGTGTGTGGAATGGTTCTCCAAGGTCTGGATCTAACTTTCAACATGGCCTTAGGTTAGGTCTCTGGGCAAGTAATGAACCAGAGGACCTTGGGGGAAACAGAGCCTTGCACACATCCCTGCAGTTTTGAACGAGCGTGGCGCCGAGGCCTGAGAGCCACCCGGTCACCCCAGAGTCATTCCACCAGCCACCAGTGAAGCTGGTCACGCTAGAGATATAAGCGGACTTGGCCGTTTGTATTTACTAGTCCACTGTGTCGGTGGTGAGATGGATTTTCGGGAAACAGGATGCAGACCCAACGCGGCTTGAAAATTTTAGATGAAACCGTGGATGGCCAGGACCAGGGGAAGGCTATTCTGGCAAAGAAATGCCTAGCTCGGACCATCTGGTATTGGGGGGCAAGGGCAAGGGCCATGACGTGGCGGAACCATCTGTGTCACCAGGGACAGAAAACAAGAAAGGCAACATTTACCATGGCCAAAAGCCTGGCAATGCCGCAAATTCAGCTTTTGGGCTTTGGGATGGTTTGGAGGGTTTTTAAAGTGTTTCATTTCTGCTCCAAAAAACCTGGAAGTCCAGAAGGGCACTGCGCTTAGCTAGGTAGAATGGGCCCGCACCCCTGTGCCGGCGTGCAGAGTCGTCTCAAACTGGCGGAAGGAGAAGGGTGTAGGATGGTGTTCCTGTGGTTGCTGGTGGTACTGGGCGACCTCTGGAGGCCTGAAGCGGATGGTCGATTTTTTTCCCTGACTCCATGGACTATGGAGGACCATGGGCAGCTGAGGAAATGCCTTGGTCCTCGGTGGCGGATGGAGGAGGAGGCGGAGACAGAGGGTGTGACAAGGGTTGGAGGGGCCCGGCGTCGGGTTTGGCTCTTTTTGGCCAATGGTTCCCGCCATTTCAAAACCATTTGCATTCGTGCATTTGACTTAGACCCTTGTTGGTGGTGGTTAACCAACTTCTAAGGATTCTTGCCTCTACTTATGCGGTTTACGGCAAAGGCAGCTTATGACTCGCTGGGGGAATCACGAGGCTTGCTCAAAGGAAGGGCCCAGGCTTGAGAGGTCCTGGGACCTTTTTGACGGCGATAAGCGAGGGGAGGGCGCACAGGGGGGGTTTGCGCTGACCGCGTGGTGGGCGGAATTATTTCAGTGGGACTTCTGTGACCCGCCCTCTCCCTTTTTGATGGCGGGGGACGGATTTGGGACACTATCCCCTTCGTATTCCTCCTCGTCCACTGATGATGCGGCTTCGCAAGCAAATTTGGCGGTGGACAAAAGACCCAGGATGGATCCGCAATTGTGTCCATCATTAATCAATTCATAACACAGGGTGCTTGGCTCGTAACTGACTTTCTGCATTTTTACAGAAGCTCGGGATACAAGCAAGGGGCACTTGCAAGGCGTTGCCGAGCCGCCCGGGGATTTTTTCCAAATTGACCGGCTTCCTTTCAACCTTCCTCTGATGGCATCTCAGTAACTGGGCGTCAGAGCAGGACTAATCACCTCTTGAATCATTTTAACCATTGCCTTCTGACCCCCAAACGCATTTTTGGTCAACTCAAAAGAGGTCGCAGGAACTAATGGCATTATTCCACGGTGGTGGGTTACACGAGTGACATTTGGGCCTGCTTGATGTTGGACGGATGCTGATGATGCTGCTGAGACATTTGTGAGCCGTTGGACTGCCTCGAAGGACGAGGAACCAGGTACGGGGGATGTAAAGATGGCTAGAGATGCAGGTTTGCCATAAAACCACTGAAGAAAGATTGGCGACGATGTTCGTTCTTTCTTAGATCCACAGGCGCCCCTGACCCAGCGATGAGGGACAGGCTGACGGTTGCTGGCAAAACTGGACGATGCTGGCATGCGTTGTTGTCGCCAGCACTGAGAAGGAGCACCGTCTATCCGGTACCTCTACTCCTCCATGTGCCATACCCCCCTCTTTGCTCGCTTACACCTGCATTTCGCTCCATGTCAGGAAATATAAAAATTATGAGATGGTATGTAATAGTTTTCTTTGGGGAAAGTGTCTTATTAAAAAGACGGGCAAATTCACAAGCTATTTTTCTCAAAATCCCTCTAATCAAACACAAAATTCTGGATGCAAATTTTAACTGCAGGAGTCTATTCAACCCAAATATGGGATGGGCAAAAGGTCCAAAAATCCACGTATCTGTTATGTTTTGATTTTAAAACCGGTATTACTTTTTGCACCTTTCCAATTTCACTGTGGTGAATATAGCAATTGCTGTTTTTAAAGATTTACGTGGATTGCTGCGTCAATGACCATTGCTGGGTGTGCAAAAAGTCAAAAAAAATACGTATCAGTTATGTTTTCGTATTGATTCTCCGGTATTTTTTGCACCTATTCAATTCACCTGTGGCGTAATATAGAATTGCTGTTTTTTAAGATTTACGTAGATGCTGCGTCGAATGAACATTGCCTGGGTGTGCAAAAAAGTCAAAAAAAAACGTAGAACTGTTATGTTGTTTCGGTATAATAAACGGTATTTTTTGCCACCTTTTCAATTTCCCTGTGGGCATATAGAATTGCTGTTTTTAAGATTTTACGTGGATGCTGCGTCAATGAACAATGCTGGGTGTGCAAAAGTTCAAAAAAACAACGTAAAACTGTTATGTTTTTTTGCGTATAATATAAACGGTATTTTTTGCACCTTTCCAAAAATCACCTGTGGTGAATATTGAATTGCTGTTTAAGAATTTACGTGGATGATGCGTCAATGACAAACAAAATGTGGGTGTGCAAAACAGTCAAACCCCACGTTATGATTAATATTTTTTCGTTCAGATACACGGTCATTTTTTTGCACCATTTCAATTCACTGTGGTGTGGAATAGAGAATTGATGTGTTTTAAGATTTACGTGGATGTGCGTAATTGACAATGCTGGGTGTGCAAAATAGTCAAAATAAACAGTAACTGTCTTTGTTTTCGTATGATACAACGGTTATTTTTTTGCACTATTCAAGATCATACTGTAGGGTGAACTATAGAATTGCTGTTTTATAGATTTTACGTAGGATGATGCGTCCAAATGAACAATGGCTGGGGTGCCTAAAAGTCAAAAAAAACACACGTAAAACTGTTATGTTTTGTATACAGAAAACGGTATTTTTTCGCACCTTTCAATTCAACTGTGGTTTGACTTTAGAAATTGCCTGTTTTAAGACTTTACGAGAGGCTGCCGTTCAAGAACAATGCTGGGATGTGTCAAAAAGTCAAAAAACTCGTAAAAAAATGTTATGTTTGGGTTATATTAACTGTATTTTTTTGCACCTTTCAAAATTCACCTGTGGTGAATATTGAATTGCTGTGTTTTTACTAGTTTTACCTGATGCTGCGTCCCAATGATCATCTGCTGGGTGTTGCAAAAAGTCAAAAACAAAGTAACTGTTATGTTTTCGTATGGATACACGGTTTTTTGGCAAACAAAAACCAACCTGTGCTGACTAGAAGATCTTCGCTGGATTTATTTTACTTGCAGGTGGTTTCATCAAACACAGTCACTGGTTGTAAGGGTTTAAAATTTAAAAATGAAAACACATATCTGAAATGTATACTCGATTAATAAAGTGGCAGTTTTGCACCTAACCATGAGACCTTGCAGTTACTAGAAATGATGTGTATTCTTCCACCATTTAGTTCAGGCCTGCCCCCATTATCAGGGAAATATTTTTCATTTAGCCAAAAACTCGTCATTAATAAAGATATTCCACTTTACAATGGTCTACACTAAGTCTTGATGAACTTTATCCAGTGTTCTTTATAGATATAGCTTGTCTGTGTTCGCCCGTGGGGGCCACCCCCCCACTCCGTGAATTTACAGCAGTAGATGCTGCTTTAAAATTCTCTAGCTAACTACATAAAATCTTCAAATCTCTAATCTAACTAAATTGGAAGGATCACAGCTAATAGTAGAGGTTTCTCTGTGCAGAAATAGACTAATTTCGCTGAGCTAGTTTGGCCACAGGCAGAGCGCACGTCCTATCCCTATGAGACGCTGAGAGACACTGAGCTGAAACAGGAAACGCTGTTCTATGTTAAAACGAGGTCATGTGATTTTTCCAGCCAATCGCAACCATGCACATCCCAGTCATGACGTCGCACACACATCTCACCCTGCTCTATTCTGTAATCTGATTTGCTGGCCGCCAAAATTACAGGAAGCGCCGAAAAAGGCGCGATCTTAATAGATGATGCTCAGATTTTAACCTTAATTATCGCTTGATCTGGAAATTTCGATCACCATAAAAAACCGTGCCGATTTCAACTTTGTCGATAAAAATCGCTCAACACTAATTGCAATAGATGTCACACCACAGATCTCGTTGGGACTTGGGGTGCACGAAGCAAAATCAGTACTATAGTTTCTGTTCACTCACAGGCTATTCTAATGGCTTTTCTTTTATTTCTAGCCTGCTGTGATGTGTTTTTAATCCCTGATAATACCATAACAATGGGATTTTTGGTAAATGCTGTATTGGTTTTCTAATTTTATATTATTTAAATTATTATTAATTTTATAATATATCATTTAATATTAATTTTATATTATTTAATTAGACACTCATTTTATATTATATTATATCATTTTATATAAATTTTAGTGGAAAATAATTTTATTTAATATAGTTTTATAATTAACATCAGTAAGTATCGCCCAAGCTGCCAGGAATTTAGTACAGTCTTCTCTTGCGCACCAACCTTTTGAGCTTATTATGCGTCACAGAAAGGATATGTGCCAAGATTACACCTTCGATGTGCCAAATGTATGAACCGCAGTAGGACAGGTGTCACGGGCAACGGTAGTGGATCCTCTGGACCACCGCAAGAGATGGCGTAAGCCACGCCAGTTAGCGGAATCTAAGTAGGTCCCAGTTTTCACTAGAGCCCTCCGCAAAGCGGGATGGACTTGCTGCGGCGTGAGTCTACCAGGTCGCTACCCCTGACGTGACTTGCTTGCGGAGGCAGCCGAGGTGTAGTGTGGTACAAAATCGTAAGGCAGGCTCGTAGTCGGGGACAGGCAGGAAGGTCAGGACAGGCGGCAAGGTTCGTGGTCGAGGACAGGCAGAAAGGTCAGGGCAGGCGGCAAGGTTCGTGGTCGAGAGACGGAGGCAAACGGTACGGTACACGGTAATCAGACAAGACTTCAGGAACGCTTTCTCAGTAGGCAAATGGCACTAAAGATTCTTCAGGGTAACCAGGAAGAGGCAGGCTTAAATAGGGGCAGCGACCAGCAATAGCCAATTACCGGTGCGCTGGCCCTTTAAATTTAACACTGCCGGTGCCTAGGGAGTGGGGCCGCGCGCGCTGCGGGACAAAGGCTGCAGCAGAAGCGTGGCCAGGTAAGTAAACAGGGGGACAGGCAGGAGAATGAGCACACCTGTGACCCGACATGCGGGTCACGGCGCCGCTCGGCAGCGGGGCACGAATGCGCCTGCGACCCGGGATGACATCAGTGACAACAGGTTCATACATACTGGTGCATTCTACACTGCTTGAAGTGTTTGTGCCAAGTTCATACAAGTGGCTCTCAATCTTTGTAAATGGTGCACTGACTCCAAATATCATATTTGTTTATTAACACCTTTATCCCTCACAGTCACAAAATATTGTTCTTTGTTTATTTCCTCTTTGCCTTTCAAGAGCTATAACTTATTTTTGTACTTTCATCTATAAAGACATACGAGGGCTTTTATTTTAGGGGACAAGATGTACTTTCTAATGGTGTCATTGACCCTACCCATGAATATGCTGGGAAACCACAAATATTTTTAAGTGGGGCGAAATGTGCAAAAAAACCCCTTTTTTTTTATGCGGCGTTCACGTTTAGGTATAAATTATGTGTTACATGTATACTGCATGTTGATACAATTTCGACCATACTAAATATGTAGGGTTTCCATTATGTTATAGTACCATAGATTATTTTTTTTTAATTTGCGCCATTTTCTGCGACCAATGTGCTTCCACCAGTGGACCTGAGTGAAGGTGCTTTTTTTGCGGGCTGAAGTATACTTTTTATTGGTGCAATTTTGAGATAGATGTGACTTTTTTAATCACTTTTAGCCTATGTCCACACAGTACAGAAATACCGTCGGGTTTTCAAAATACTGAAACTGCTGAGAACACGGTACACTGTCCTGTATAGACAGCAATGAAAAACCCATGCTGTAGTCTATACAGCATGGGTTTTTAACCGCTGTGTTAAAAATTCCGATGGAATATGCAGCATGTTGCATATTCCATCAGAGTCCAGCGGTTTGCCCTTGGATTCTCATATATTCAATTGTACAGGCTGACGGCAAAAACTCAAACCAACTGTGTTTTTGTGCAACTCAGTACCAAAAACCGTAGTCTTATGCACTTAGCCTTATTCCAATTTTTGGAGCATGTGAAGTGCCCAAAAAAAAAACACAGTTTTGCCATTCATTTTTTTTCTTCTACAGTGTTCAGCATACGAGATAAATGATTTTATATTTTAATAGATCGAATGGCAAAAAGGGAGTGATATGAACTTTTATTTTTTTACATTTTTCACAGGAATATTGAGACCCTTTACGGAACTTGACCACTAAGGGGCTCGATTGTAGCCTTTTGCATTGAATAAAAAAGTACGGTTCCAACACTTCCTGCTTGGGGAAGGAAGTGTTAGAATCGCAGACATGGCAGAGAAGGAAGCCTTCAGAAGCCTTATAGCAGCCATATTAACTGATTGGTACCGTGTGATATCACTGTGTGTAGATTGGAATGAGAAACGTTGAATGCCACCATTTCAAATTTCCTGACTATCCTCAAATTAGGTTTCTAGTCAAAGACAAAGAATTCTTCACCATGAAAAACAAAGAGAAGGGTACTTGGTCTGCTTTTTCTAATGTGATAACAAACTTTCTTGGCAATATCAGGGCCAGAAATTATGCACTTCATCTAGTTCAAACTTTGTTGACTTCTTTTCCAAACTTGTGAGCAAACATGAGCGTCAACCTGAATTTCACAACCATCTAAATTACCGTACTTCCCCTCAATTCTAGTATCTATTAGTGAAAATCAAGAAGAAAGCTTCCACCGGGAAATTAAGAGCATAGAACACATATGTTAAGTCAGATAGATAAACATAATGGCAGACTATTGTCGGTGTTTCCAGCAGACAAACCGGATCTTAGCTTTTCCAGAGAATTAAAAAAGAGAAATTTTATGCCTAACATGAATTTACATAGCTAGTCTTTTCATTACTTAATAGACTAATCTGTCTGTATAAACACGGATACATGGCCATACTCATAGCTCAGTGACTGGAAAAAATCCATTCCCAGTAAGAGGAAATAAAAGTCCCAGTGCTACATGGGAAAAAATTTAACAGGTGCAGGTGAATAATTGCTCACACACTTATCCAGTGAACTGGTTCTTATCTAATATGTGTTTTTTTTAGTAAGCAATAGGGAAGTTGGTTATTAAAAAATGAACATTGGATGAGAGGGGTAACAAATATATATTTGTGTCAGCAATTGCTCATCAGTAATCTGCACCAGTGCAACGTTTCCAAAGAAGCAAAGAGCTCAATTTTGTTTTGTCCAGTCATTGTCAGTATGGCCATGTTTCTGTGGGTTAAAGGGGTTGTCTCACTACAGACATTGATGGTATATTGCTAGGATATACCATCAATGTCTGACATGTCCAGTTCTCACCTCTGAATGAGTCCTGAAATCTCTCTTTCTGAACAGAGAGGTGGTTGGGACTCCCCCATAAACATGAATGAGAGTTCTGAGTTTACTCGAGTGTCAATGCTCAGCGGTAATCAATGTCTATAATGAGACAATCCCTTTAAGTCCCATCTTTCTGTATGAAACTAAGGGTGCTTTCACACACAGATGCATTTTTGTTGCTTTTTTATGCGTTTTTGGATGCATTTTTTTGTGCAGCAATGTACAGCATTAATTGCTGTGCCTTTCTGCAGAAAAAACACATCTGAAAAATGCATAAAAACGCACATGCGCTTTTGATGCAGAAAGGCACAGCAATTAATGCTGTACATTGCTGCACAAAAAACTCATCCATAAACCGCATCAAAAACGCACAAAAAAAGCGCACTGAGTGAAAAACACCATAATGATGTGTTAGTATGTTCTCCATAACTTTTGGAAATTCTTCATGTAAAACTTTATGGGGTGTTCTGGGACTGATTAAGACTCATACTTACCTCCCGGACACTCCCGTTCACTCCCGAATGCTGGTTCGTTCAACCAGGAAGTAAGCAGTGAATGTCCAATGTTCACTTGACTACTCCAACCAATCATAACGTCACCTGCACATGACCTCTCTGGCCTGTAATTGGCTGGAGCTGTCATGTGAGCGCTGAAGGTTCACTGCTTCAGTCCAGGATGAACGCGCCAGCAGCTGGGAGTGAACGGGAGGTAATTTTGAGTCTTAGCTTCTATTTTTACTCATACACCATCGACAAATGAGCATTGATCAGTCCTGAAACAACCCTTCAACAACGTATAAGACCCATAAAAATAGTTAGGACACCAGAGTAAAAATACAGACCATTGCAAATTATTGAAAAATAAAAAATAAACTATATTTTTTGTGGAGTTTTGTTTTCTCTTACTTGAGTGTATGATATAAATGATTCATCAAGTGTATTATATAGGTCAATATAATTCCACCTACACTAAATTTATATCTTTTTATTTACAATTTAATCATTTTAAACTTCTAAAATTTTTTTTTTATTTGCTCCGCATTGCCATTTTCTGAGAATAATTACTATTTTTTATTTTTACCTCATAGATTTTTGGAGTAAACTGTAGTTTTCCTTGTTACAGTCTTGGGTACAGGTGACTTTGTTAATTTTATATTCCATTTTTTTCCTTTGAAGCAAGGTTACTAAAAACCACAATTCTAAAAAAAAATTTTTAATTCAGAATAGATAACAATATATATATATTTTTTACTTTTGATAGAGTGATAACAATAAGGCTATGCTTTTGGTTTATTCATTTTAATTAAAAAAATAGTAAATGAAAAAGTTGTTGTTTCAATTCTTTATTTTTACATTCTTAAAAATGACTATGGCAAATCTGGGGGCCTCTAAAAAAAATTTTTTAATTCAGAATAGATAACAATATATATATTTTTTTTACTTTTGAAAGAGTGATAACAATAAGGCTATGCTTTTGGTTTATTCATTTTAATTAAAAAAATAGTAAATGAAAAGTTGTTGTTTTAATTCTTTTTTTTTTACATTTTTAAAAAAAGACTATGGAAAAAGGGGGGGCCCCAAACAGCAAATCAGCCCCCAAAAGTTTATTGGGGGGGGGGGTGATTGGGAATCTTAATTGGACGCTACCCCCCCCTTTTAAAAGTTTTTTTTGCTGTGGTTTCACCAAAACCCGCTCTGTGTTTATATTACTGAATGCATGTACATTTTAATTGGAGTAAAATGTGTAGAAAATGAAGTTGAGTACTCCCGGGTTTCAAGTAAACCCCAAAAAAAAAAATGCAGCACTCATTGTCAAGTTGCAGAACTAACAAAGGTACCAATATAACAGAAAATATTTAGCTGAGAGCAATCCCAAACAGAAAATGCTATTACAAAAAAGGGAATAGTCATATAGTAAAGAATAACTTTTAATGCAATTAAAATGGATGCACCAAGTACCACAAACCACATAATATACAAAACAGCACAACAACAAAAGAGAAGTGTCCAGACCAACGCTAGGAAGGACAAAATACACTATCCTCTGCCTACAAAAAACATGGTGGTCGCCCTGACAAGAGTGTCTCTAACAGGAACTTTATCCTATACATGTGACCATAGTGTTCCCTAATTTCCTTTTCCCAACGTGTTTAAACCCCCCCCCCCCCCAAAAAAAAAAAAAAAATAATAATATCAAAGGAGTTTTTCAAGGGATAAGTAAATGAGGTAAATGGAAAAAAAAGAGGTGCTACAAAAAATAATATTCAAAAAGTTATAATTTACACAATAATAAAGGCTAATACAAAATGGTAGATGTGGGCACACACAAATATCTCAATGTATGGCCAAGAATAGCGAATCACATATCAAAGTGATACAATGCAAAAGTAATATAATCCAGCATATAGGTGAAATCCAAGTCACAATGACGGTGAACAAAACAAAGACCGGGCTTGTGGCCAGACAGGAAAGGCGCACGTTTAATACAAATATTTATCAACTATATTATATAGCGGAAATTGCAAATAATAATTATCAATACATTCAGATGAGTAGCTTACCCAAGCAGCTTACCCAATGTCAGGTAGCTATTTCAGAAGACCAGCTTTTATCATACTCACATACATTGCTGTCATTCCAAAAGAACAAGAAGTTGATAACATAGCCCCAATAAGTCCAACATCATGTCAAAAAAGTGCTATGTGCATGAAAAGCATTGTGGTCACAGCATGTTTGCTATGTAAAGCAAGAAACCAAACTTCGTACACCCATTTTAATTGCATTATTAAAAGTTACTTTTTACTATATGACTATTCCCTTTTTTGTCATAACAAGTTGAAGAACCAAATGATATCTTACAGTGCAAAAAGAGAGATATGAACCTGTGATCCCAATGTACTATAATCCATCAATTAATTCTCAAGATAGGGTATTATCAACCTGTACAAATATGTGTGTGGTCAATGCGAAGAACAGATTAATACATTATTTCAAAAAACTATGCAAAAAATATGCTATGTTCTTTACACATGGATGAATGGATTTTCAGATACAATTCACAAAAGGATTTTTCACAGTTATGGAATTCCCTATCCCAAAAGGTATAAACGGCAGAAACTCTATCTCGACAACATTCAGAAAAGAACTGGATGTTTTTGTAATGACAAAAGATCTTGAGCATTATCAATATTCAGCACATGGTAGATGTGTCTTTTTTCAGCCTGAGTTACTTAGGACAAAATTAAATTAAACTTTATTTCACATTTTGTAAGAAAATCTTGAATGCTGAAAGAATGTTTCCCACAGTTTTGTCTAATACACGTGTTCTTCTCTATAAACATATTTTGATTAACCTTGAAAGAATTAATAGCCAAGTGTACATACTCTGACCTTCAACACTTTTTTATCTGGTACCATTTTCCTAACAAATGTGGCATTGGTTTGTTAACAAAAGAACAGAAGCTACAACTAAAGAAACATTGTTAATCAACAAAGTATAAAATACCTACCAACCAAGAACAAATGTGCTACTTACATATTGACTGGGATATACTTGGGAAATTGTTGAACTAAAAAGGAGAACTGCTAGAAGGAATTCTTGGAGACAGTTAAGTGAATCAAAGTAACTACAGAAAGATGGCTGCTGTCAAGACAAATACAGTCATGGCATGCATCAAAAGACAAAGAGATCATAGGGTAGTTTACAGTCACAAATTGCTAGTTAAATCGTAGCTAGAATGTTGTGCAAAATTGCTGATTCCTATGTTCAAAGCAAACATAAAAAACTCTCAATAATCAAAGAGTATTTGGCAACAAAAAAACTGTTTTTGTAGATGTTTTGTCGATTTTTGCATCATAAATCATAAATATTTGTGGAGAAAATCTTCAAAGAATCAACAGTTATCCTTTATATAATGCAGAGGTACTATATTAAAGATAATGTGTATGCTTCAAGTGGTTTCATTAGTAATGCTGCATACCATTCTCTGAGCCTTTGACAGTGACAATAGCATGGATTCTATTCTCCACATATGCTAAAAAAAAGTGCAGCTCTTTAATCCATTGTTTGTTAGTAATGCATTAAATATATCTAACTCTAAGTAAGAAAAATAAAAAAAATATATATTTTCTGTGTAATAGTTATAGTTTGGTTAATGTGATTGCCAGTTTGAAAAAAAAAAATACATTCTCAGTTAAAAGAGCAAGATCCTCTCTTCAGGATGCTCATCTCTGGGGTATAGTAAAAAGCAGTTACAAAAATGTCCACCGCTCAGAAGGATCTATTCTGCAAAAAGAAACACACGTTTGTGGTTACGGCCATCTTTTCGCCCACATCTCCCTGATCTCTCTTATCTCTCATTGCTCTAAGCTGCTATCACTTACTCAGTCTGACTCCTGCAGAGTCTTATCTCTAGCAATGGACTTAGAAATCTTCTCATTTAGCTAAGTAAACACTCTTTAGAGATCTTGTATAGTGCACTTTATAAATCTTTTTCACTCATGTCAATGTAACAGGAATAGCAGAGTTGATGTGTCAATCACTGCTATACTGTAGATCTGCCCGCAGCTTGAACATTATGCGTGATTCTAAAACTGGCTGTGGCTATGTGAAACTGTATTGTGAGAAAACCCCTTCACTTCCTCCATGGTGGTGCTGCATGGAAATAAGAAATTACATTCCTAAATGCTCCTGTGTCTGGGCATTGCTGTTAGATGCTGTATTTCTTTTCTTGATGACAAGTTTTTGATGACTCTTTTTATTCCCCTGCAGAAAGTCCATTTAATGTGTTCACTGCTGGTGATCACACATGCTTATGCCACATGCCATTCAATCCTAACTGCATATCTCTGGCAAGGTCCTTCAGACTATTTCCTGCCACCATGGCACAGCTCAGCCCTGTGTTATTCTGTCTCAGTTGCACAAGCACACCCCGTTACTGAAGAAAAGGATGGTTGATTCTTCCTTAGTTCTGAGAACTATTGCTATGCAACCCAATATTTATACCTGTGCTGCATAAATCAGTTCAAAGTCTAGTTAATTGAACCAGGCCAGGTTTGTTAACTTTCTGGTAATTACAGTTCAGTTCAGGCTTCTTTCACTGATTCTACCTCATGCGCTCTGATATCTGGTTCTTAGTTATTAGCCAAAGAGGATCCAAAAAGAGTAGCACAAAAAAATGTGTATAATCCAAAATAAAGTGAAAATAAAACTTATCCTTTACTGAAATGTGTTAAAATAGCCAAAAACTCAAACGAGATAAAAAGCCACACAGCTCAAACAGGACGTGATGACTTTGGATTTTTTTCCTGGTATATACCAAAGAGCCAAATTAATGCTTTTTCTGTCATGTGCATCCTCTTATTTTTCATTTTCATTTATATATTTATATGTTGATGGTTATTCATCTGGAATTCATTCTTTTAATTTTTTTCTTGGATCCTGACATTGTTCCTCTTCTCTTGTACCTGCAATACCCATGGATAATCCACATGAAAGCTGTAGTACTATTCCTGGTCCTGAATTCTTAAGATTTCTGACTAAATTCCTTCCTTGTCCTTTAAATACCACACCTTAAACTAGTTGTACTACATCTGATCCTTCCTCCCTGCTTCTCCTATGTGCTTGTGTGGTGACCACCTTCCTGTGTGGTGACTATGTTCCAGCTCCTCGCCATACTCTTTGATTCAGTGCTTCTAGTTACAGTTTCTGGCCACACTCCTAGGTTTCTTACTTCTGGTTCCAGCTCTTACCCTGTTTCCCCGAAAATATTACGAAGCGTCTTATATTAATTTTTGCTCCTAAAGATGTGCTACGTCTTATTTTCAGGGGGTGTCTTATTTTTCAATGAATAAATTATATAATGATATACTAGTGTGTGTATGTATGTATGTGTATATATATATATATATGTGTGTATATATATATATCAAAGTTTAGAGTCACAAACCATAGGATACATGTATGTAAAGGACATTTTATGGCAGCTGCAGTGATTTATCTCAAAGGATGGCAAATGTGACATGCTGGGGCCTGTGGAACTAGCAGTCCCAGCATGCCCCATCAGCCATCCTGTGAGATGTGTGTGTGTGTTAGTATCATTGCTCTGTTCTCCCCCTCTTCCCTCTGTTACTTACATGTACTTTCTGTCTACTCTCCTTTGGATGTTCGGGACCTGTGGTGAAATCACAGTCACATAACCTCCCTGCGCAGGTCCTTCAACCCTCTAATGATTTCCGCTATGTCTTATTTTCGGGGAGTGCCTTATATTAGGGAATTCAACAAAATCTCTGCTATGTCTTACTTTTGGGGGTGTCTTATTTTCGGGGAAACACGGTAGGTGCAACCCAGGCTTGTTGCTTCTGGATCTAGCTCTTGTTCTGTTTCTGACATCTGTCTACCCATTTCATGCGTCACATCTGATCTTCCTTGTCATGCTTTATGCTTGGTCATTTGGGTCCTAGTCCACACTCCACTCCATGTTCTGTCATCACTGCTAAATTTGGCTGACTATTCTGGGGACTGTAACCTTGGGATCCTTCCACACTCAAGTTTAGGAAGCACAAACCCAGTTGAAGCCACAATAATCCACTATTTTCTCATGATAAGTGAAATATGAATATATTTATTTCAAAATTATTCCAACTGAAAAAATTATGTTCTGCACGATTTAACAGAAAAAAATGTAATTTTTCTTTAGAAGATCCCCCATTTAAAAACTGATCCCATGCAAATAAAACAATGATTATGCCTTTATGCTCTCTGATAATAATTTGACATTTTAACTTCTGTCTGACCTCACACTGACTTAAAATCCAACAGATTTATTTCAACAGACAAATAACGTGGCCATGTTTAAGATATAGCTTACATTTAAACAAATGTAATACAGGCATGACAGAACTTGCAGCTGGTTAGGGTCTGGGTCTTAAAACTATATAATCCCGTACCTTTATTTCCTTTCAGCTTTCCTCGGCAGCACTCCACTGCACACAAAGATCTGAAGCAGGGGCGTAACTAGAGGAGCCAGGGCCCCATAGCAAACTTTTGGATAGGGCCCCCCCCTCCCTGACCACAACCATGTACCAGGACATGCTGTTAGATAATGTAGATAATACAAGGGGCAAATACCTCACCATACCCGCACCATCATACTGCTACCAATCAAATCCCACTATACTAAGACCAGCATTACCAATAACGCTATTACATAAGGACCTGATTATACGCCAGAACACGACCACAAATTCCCCAAACCCCATATAACAAATAATACCCTCACTTTTACATTGTACCAAAGCCCCAATCTGTCTAATAATAAAAAAAATAATATAAAAATATAATGACCATATAGTGGTATTACCATGTAAAAGGCTCTGCAGACGTATATTCCCTCCAACGGGACCATATAATGGTAGACCCCCAAGTACACAGGCTCTGCAACTGTATTTTACCTCCATACAGTGACCAATAGTGGTAGACCCCAGTGTAAAGGCTCGCAGACTGAATTTTCCCCATACAGGACCTAAGGGAGACACCAGTTACACGGCTCGCGACTGTATTTACCTCCATACAGTGACCATAAAGTGGTAATAGCGTGTACACGGGCTCTGCAGTGTAATTACCCCCATACAGTAAACCCATATAGTGGTAATAGAGTGTACACAGGCCTGCAGACTGTATATTACCTCCAACATGACCAATATGGTAATAGCAGTGTACACAGGTTTGAACATAAAAGGGATTTAGGCAGTTAATCTTGTGCCCAAAGGGTAGTTTCTCTGACCAGTCGTTGACTTTCTTTTTTTTGTTCTGCACCGTCCAGCCCGCCACACGATGCCCCTTCCCGACCATTGTCCCTGCAATTTAGACACAAATATCTTAAATCCGACTTTTCCAGCCCCCCCCCCAGCATTTGGGGGCATTTGGGCACGGGTTTTAGATAGGATATAGGGGCCCCCAAAATAGGAAAGGTTTAGGTACCAAAGTGCCCAAAATGGCAGCGGGATTGGGTAGTAAGGGCCAAACAGGAGACGGGGGTTGGTGGGCAATGGGGGCCAATAGGGGGGTTTTGGTTTTGCTAAAGGGGCCCCATATAAGTAGACAGGCGGTTTTGTGGGGGTATACAGGCGGTATGGGGGGGCTGTAAGGCAGGCAGGCAATGGGGGCGTACGGCGGGCGGGCCCATAAGGGGGCGACAGGCACAGGCATATGGGGGGGCGGATAGGCGGCAGGAAAAAGGGGGCTGTTGGGGCAGGCAGGCAGGCAGGCATAAGGGGGCTGTATAGGCGGGCAGGCATATAGGGGGCTGAAAAGGGAGGCAGCATTGGGGGGCTGTATGGGGCAGGCGGCATATGGGGGCGTATAGGCAGGCATTGGGGGGCGAAAGGGGGCAGGCATAGGGGGTAAAAGGCAGGCATAGGGGGTATAGGCAGGAATGGGGCAAAGGGCAGGCATATGGGGTATAGGCAGGCTTGGGGGGCATAGGCAGGCATATGGGGGGTAAGGCACATATGGGGGGCAAAGGCGGGCAAAATGGGGGGTATGGGCGGGAAAATGGGGTTTAAGGCAGGCATATGGGGTAAGGCGACAAAAGGGGGTATAGGCAACATAGGGGGGTAGGGGCAGGCAAATGGGGGATAAACAGGCATAGGGGCTATAGGCAGGCAAATGGGATAGCAGGCAAAAGGGGGGTATAGGCAGGCATATGGGGGGCTATAGGTAGCACATGGGGGGCTATAGGTAGGCAATGGGGGGTATAGGCGGGCAAAATGGGGGGCAATAGGTAGGTTATGGGGGGCTATAGGTAGGAAAGGGGGGCTATAGGCAGATATGGGGGGTTTAACAGGCTATGGGGGGCTATAGGCAGGAAATGGGTAGGTAAAATAAGAAAGCCCTTATTTACCCGGTCCACCCCCCCAAAATGCGCCGCTCGCTCCAGTCTGCGCTCCCCCCGCGCCTCGCGCTCAGCGCGGGGGGGCGCGGTAAAGTGACGTCACCCGGCGCCCACGTACCACAGAGCGCCGGCGGGGGGGAAGTAGGAGCGGAGCGATCGGCGCTCCGCCCTCCCCCCCCCCCCCGCCCCCCCCCCCAAAGGCACCCCGCCCCCCCCCCACAGTAACTGTTAATTCACTGCCGGCGGGGGCCCCGGGGCGGGGGTTTCGGGGTAGCGGCACCGGTGGCCGCCGGGGCCCCCCTAAGGCAGGGGGCCCCCTGCAACTGCTACCCCTGCTACCCCGTTGTTACACCACTGATCTGAAGGCAGATCACAGACATGTATAAGGGAGCCAAAGGGCCACTGCCGTCACAAGAGCTTTTTGCTGTGTTCATACAATCAGGGAGTTTCTCCCCTTTAAAAATATGTTGCGTTTAAGTGACAAATAAATTACATCTGTGTACCAAATGCTAAAGAAGTAACCTCAATAAATACATTTTGACAGCTATTGCTAATTTCACACAAGAGCAGTTTTGGTCTATGTTTGGTTCACACATTTTCTGCTAAAAAGAGCAATAAAACCTAATGGCTGCATTAAGGGCGACATGTATGAATCTCGCCACGTCGGGCCACCCCCTTTCCCCCGGTTTTTTCCCGGGGAAATTGCGCCTGATTTATGGCGGCCCGGGGCGCGCTATACATTTCCATGGGGAAATCCGCCGACCTGCCCGTGTTTGAGGCGCCCGTGCGGGCTTGGCGCAGTGCGGCGCTGTGCCCCTGATTCGCCGCCCCCAGTATGCATCATACATGCGGGGAAAAGTCCACCCACCTTCGCCGTTGGGGGGGCGCGTGCGGGGGGGAGGCGAGTGCCGACGGCCCCTAGATTCGCCGCCGAGGAGGTATCAACGCGGGGAAAAGTTCCCCCGCCCCACGTGTGAGGGCACAATGTGGGGGCATGGGGGGCAGTGCGGGGGGCAGGGCGCAGGCAGACTGGCCAAACTGTATTCCGATGCGAGACAGGGTGGAAAACAGCGAGAAATCATTTCCACTGTTGGGCGGGGTATGAATCAAAAATCGCCCTTTTTAAAAGGGGTTCAAAATTCCCAAAAAAGACTCAAACCTCAAAAAAAAAAAATTTTCAAAAAAAAATCACTTTCCAATATCCTAATTCAAGAATTAGGTTTTGGGAAAATTCCCGGGGGGAAATACGTAATTAAAATTCTGAAAGCTATTCCCCCATTGGTGGGCAAAAAAAGGGCCCCAATTTCAAAAAATTGGAGCGCCAATTTGACCTTAAAAAACCTAGGGGAAAAACTTTTGGGCCAACCCAGAATAAAAGGGGGACATTTCCCAAAATACAGTAAAAAATCCCAAGAAAAAAAGCTGATTGGCTAAAGTTGCGGGGGTTTGGGCTACCCCAAAACCAATCAGAATAGGAGCGACGGGGTCCCCAATTATAGCCTAGGGGAAAAGTTTGAACCAATCAAAATAAAGGGGGAAAACATTTCCCAAAAATAAAAGAAAAAAAGGGCAAAAAGAGTTGTTGGGTTTTGGAAATAGGGGGGGTTTGGGATTTTCCACCCAAATTTCAGAGCGGCGACTACTTCCCCCATTGTGTCTATGGAGAGATGGGCCCGAATGCAATCTCGGCTTCAGGCGTGGGGCCTGGGTTAAAAAAAAAAAATTTTATTAGTTGTAAAATTTTCTCTTAAAAAGAGCTCAACCCTTTCTATAAACAAAAAATAAATTTAAAATTTCCCGAACAACGCTTTTGTCGTGGGAGCCCGGGGTTTAATGGGGAATTCCCAATAGAAAAAATTTGGGCCGGGAAAAAACAGTAATTCAAAATTGGTATGCTATTTGATTGGTCGGCATAAACCAGCCAATCAGAATGGGAAAGCGAAAAAGCCCCATTAAAACCTATGGAGGAGAATTGCCAACAAATTCAAAAAAAATTAAGGGGGGAAAACAAAAAAAGGACCCCCATTTTTAAGCTTGGGGGGAAAAATTTTTGACTAAATTTTCAAAGCCAAAAATAAAGGGGGAAAAACCTCTAAAAAGGCCCTTTTTTAATAAAGCTAAAATGGGGGAAAAAATTGAACCAATTCCCAAGAAATTTTTGAAGCGACAACAAAATTAGAAACCAAGGCCCGGAAATTTTAAAAAGGGCTAGGGGGAGGGGGAGAACGGGGGGCCCCAATCGTAAGGGGGGAAGGGGGACAAAGGGAAACCCAATTTTAAAAAAAGGGGCAAAGGGGGAAAAAGGGAAAAAACCTTTGACCCAAAAAATGGCTAGGAAAAAAAATAGGGCCCCTTACCCAACCAAAAGGGACCCCAAATTTAAATAAGCCCCCCCAGGGGGGGGAATAAAACCAACGGAATGGGGGAGGGGGCCCCCCCCCCTAAAGGGGGACCGGGGCATTAATAATTTAAGCTTGGGGGGAAAATTTGCCAAATTTCAGAATTTGGGCGACAAAAAACCCCATTATAAGTAGGGAGGGAATTGCCCAATCAGAATAGGAGCGAAAAAGACCCATTATATCCTATGGAGAAGTTTAAAAAAATTTCAAAATCAAAGGCGGGACGGGTTAAAAAGCAGTAAAAATAAAAAAAAGAGCTGATTTTTTGGGGTGGGGGGGTCTTGGTATCTGGGCCCAAATCAGAGCGAAAATTTTATTCCCCCATTGTAGTCTATGGAGAGATCGGCCCCATGCAATCTGGGCCGCTAGCGCGTGCGCTTGGAGAATGAATAAAAAAAAAAAATTTTTTTTAAAGTGAAAAAAAAATTATCAGATAAAGCGCTGAAGCCTTCTCTTAAAAAAAAATCAGTTAAATCGCTAAAAAAACCCCCCGCGTTTTTTCCCGGGGCCCGGCGCTACTTTAAAAAATTGCAATAGAGGGGAATTGGGGAAATACAGTAATTAAAAAGTTTAAGCTCTTTGATTGGTCGGTTTAAACCCACCCCAACCATTTTTAGGAGCGACAGTTGCCCATTCAAACCCTATGGAGGAGAATTGACCAATCAAAATAGGAGCGACGGGGAACCCTTTCTAAACCCTATGGAGAAATTTTTTGCCCAACCCTTATTCAAAGGGGGGGAACAGTTAAAAAATACATAAAAGGCCAGAAAAGAGTTGATTGGTTGAAGCGGGCGGGGGTTGGCCCAGCTTAGCCAATCGGGAGGCAAAGTATTTTTCTCATAGGTTTATGGGAAAAGAAACAGAGCGAGTTTCTTTTTGTGATTGGTTAAGTTTAAAAGAGGCGGGGTTTTTATTTGGCCCAAATTTGGGGAGGAGCGACGCTCCTAGGGGTTTTTTTATGCAATTGAAATAAAATTTTACAGGGCCCGAAAAAAAATGTTAAATTATTTCCCCAAAGTTTTCCGATGGGTATTTTAAAAGGAAAAATTTAATATGGGGGTAAAGAAAAAAAAAAATTTTAAATTCAAAAAAAATCAGGTTTATTTATTTTTTTTCCCGTTACCCAAAAGGGATTCAATAGAAAGGGGTGAACGAAATAAAAAAAATTAACGGGAAATTTTTTTGGTTTTTAATTTTTTTTTTTTCGTTACCCCCATATTATTTTTCCTTTTTTATTACACTTTCGGGGGCAAACTTCGGAAAGTATTTTTCATTTGATTTGGCCTTGTAAAATTTTTTATTTCGTTTTAACTTTAAAAAAACCCTTAGGAGGTCGCCGCTCCCCCCATTGGCCCAAAAATAACCGGCCTCTTTTAACTTACCCAATCAAAAAACGGGCCCTCGCTCTGCTTTTCTTTCCCCCAAGAACTCTAGGGAGAAGTGCTCGCCTCTGATTGGTAAGAGACGAGCCCCCCCCGCTTCAACCAATCAGCTCTTTTCGGGCCTTTTTACTGTATTTTGAAACTGTCCCGCCTTTAAATTTATGATTGGTAAATTATTTCTCCAAGGTTAGAAGGGGGTTTCCTTTTCGTCTATTTGTTTTGGCCCAATTCTCCTCCAAAAGGTTTTGAAGGGGCCCAAATTTTCGCCCCTATTCTGATTGGGGGTTTTATCCCGCCCCAATCAGAAAAAGCTTAAAAAAATTTGAATTACTGTTTTTCCTGGGCAATTTTCTTTTATTGAAATTTCCCTTATGTAGGCCGGTTTTGGGGGACCAAAGGGGTTGTTAGGGTTTTAAAATGTTTTTTTTTGAGAAGGCTTAAGAATTTTATCTGATGATTTACATTTAAATAAAAATATTTTTTTATTCTACTAAATGCCGAAACGGCGTAAGCCCCGAGATTGCATTGCCCAATTCTCCCCATGGGATAAAAAGGGAGAATTTGGGCTCGCGTTTCTGATTGGCCGAGATAGCCAAGCCCCCGCTGGGTTCAACCAATCAGCTCTTTTTCTGTTTTTTTAAATGCCCTTTTTTGAACTGTCCGCCCTTTGATTTTGATTGGGTTCAAAACTTTTTTTTCCCCTTTTTGGGTTTTTATTTAAATGGGCCCTTTTGTCGCCCCTATTCGTTTGGGGGTAAATTTCCCTCCTCCATAGTTTATAAGGGTCTTTGTCGTTTCCTTTTTGATTGGCGGGTTTTATCCCCGGAACCAATCAGTTTTGTTTAAACGGGAAATTTGGGAATTTTACTGTATTTCCCCGGCTTTTCTCTCTATTGCAATTCCCGTTTTGTAGCCCCGGTTCGGCGACAAACGCGTTGTTCGGGATTTAATTGATTTATGTTTTTTGAAGGTTTCAGCTCTTTTTAAAGAAAAATTTTTTAAACAATTTAATAAAAATGATTTTTTATTCTTTACTCCATGAGGGCTCGGGCTGAGGCCGAGATTGCATTCGCCCCATCTCTCCTTAGACTAAAATGGGGGGAAGTAGCTGGCGCTCTGATTGGCTGGGAAAACCCAAGCCCCCGCTAGCTAACCAATCAGCTTTTTTTTCTGCATTTTTACTGTTTTTAAAAACTGCCCCCCTTTGATTTTGATTTGTTCAAATTTTCTCCATAGGGTTTAAAATTTGGGCCCCTGTCGTCCTATTCTGTTTGGCCGAGATACCCAAAAGCCCCCGCTAGTCAGCCAATCAGCTTTTTTTCTGCATTTTTATGTTTTTTTTAAACTGTCCCGCCTTTGATTCTGATTGGTCATTTTTTTCTCCATAGGTTTTAAGGGTTTCCCATGTCGCCCCCAAATTCTGATTGGGCCCGGTTTTGCCGACCAATGAAAAATAGCTTTCAAAATTTAAAATTAAACTTTTTTCCCCGGGCAATTTTCCAATTCCTTTTTTCTTGAATTGGGTTCTGGGTTTTTTGGAAAGTGATTTTTTTATGTACCCCTTTATTTTTGGGGTTTTTGAACTCTTTTCTGAGAATGTTTTCCCCCCTTTTTATAAAGGCGATTTTTTTGGAATCATACTCCATGCTGCACGGAGCTGAGCGCCGAGATTTCTGTTGCGATCTTCTATGTTTCCTCGCATGTTCCGTTCTTGCTTCACGTCTCCTCCGCCGGAGCATTTAGACCAAAATAAACCAGGTCTGACTGTCGGAGCTGCCGAGCGCTACAATGCGCAGCACTTTGCCGACTCGTGATCGTACATGCCTTGGAGTTTTCGAGAGCGCCGCGTCCCGCCCCGCAACGCCTACACCATGCCCACACCGCGCCCATTGCCCGCCCCTTCATGTGGGGCACAGCTGAAAGTGGCGAACACTGCACCTAACACCACATCCCTGCGTCCGACAGGGGGATTCGGGCCGGGACGCGCAGGTTACTCCAAAAAACAGGCGAAAAGCCCGATCATACATGTCACCCTAAATGTATATAACACTATGAGCCTTTTGAAAGTATTTTTCTATGCATTCTTAAACGAGACTGCTTAATTGCTTAATGCTATGGATTGCTTGTCAATATTTAGGCTAGGTCTACACAACACAGGATTTTGGTTCTTTTTTCAGCGGATTCAGTATTTTGAATTCGCTGAAAAACTGACTGTACCCAGCGCTGTGTAGTCCTCAGTACAAAATCTTTTTTGCTGAGGTTTTGCTAATCCGAAAACCGATTGACGGAATATAGAACATGTTCTATATTATGCGGGACTGACGTCGGATTCCAGCAGCCCCAATATACTGTGCCGCCGGGAATCCGACCGCCGATCTTTGCCCAAAAAAAATGTGCAAAAAATGGCAGTACAGCATGGTCCAGCAGTGTGAAAATGGCGTCAGATTTTGGATGGCTTTTTCACTTTACTGTGTGGATCTAGTCTTACCCTATGTTCACACGGCTGATTTGGACGCTGATTTTTCAATGTCCAAATCAGCTTCAAATACTCCTCATATGCAGCAGTTTTCAGACAAGAATTTGATGTGTTTTTTTCCACATGGTTTCTGATGTGGGTTTTCAGTGCTGTTTTCTTCTTGAAACACCCATACAAATTACTTGTCAGGTCAGCTTTGGGGTGTGGATCCGTGTGAAAAACCACATTAAAAACATACAGTTGAAACCAGAAGATTACATACACTATATAAAAAGACACATATTCATGTTTTTCTCACTATCTGACATGAAATCAGAATAAACCTTGCCATGTTTAAGGTCACTTAGGATTACCAAAATTATTTATATTTTACCAAATGCCAGAATAATGAGAGAGAGAATTTTTAAGGCATTTTTATTACTTTCTGCAAAGTCAAAATTTTGCTTACACTAGGATTACTATGCCTTTAGCCAATTTGGGACAGACCATATGATGATGTTGTGTCTTTGGAAGCTTCTGATAGGTTTATTGACAACATCTGAGTTATTTAGAGACACACCTGTGGATGTATTTTAAGCACACCTGAAACACACTGCTTCTGTGTGTAACATCATGGTAAAATCTAAAAAAATCAGCCAAGATATCAAGAAGAGAATTGTGGACTTGCACAAGTCTGGATTATCCTTGGATACAGTTTCCAGATACCTGAAGGTGCCTCGTTCACCTGTAAAAACTTTAATATGCAAGTGCAAACAAGATGGGAATGTCCAGCCATCATAACGCTCAGGATGAGATGGGTTCTGTGTCTCAGAGATGAGCGTGCTTTGGTCTGACATGTGCATACCAACCCAAGAACAAAAGCAAAAGAGCTTGTTAAGATGCTGTTGGAAGCTAGTAAGATTGTGTAATTATCCACAGTTAAACAAGTACTGTATCAACATGGGCTGAAAGTCCACTCAGCCAGGAAGAAGGACATTATTAAAAAAAAATAAATAAAATAAAAAAAAAAAAAAAAAAAAATATATATATTTTATATATATATATATATATATATATATATATATATATATATATATATATATATATATATATATATAAAAACCAGATTAATGTTTGCAGCTGTACACAGGTACAAAGACCTACATTTTTGGAGACATGTCCTGTAATCTTGACAAAACTGTTTGGCTATAATGACAATTGTTACATTTGGAGGAAAAAGGGTGAAGCTTGGAAGCCTATGAACACCATTCCAACTGTGAAACACAGGGGTGTCAGCATCATGTTGTGGGGTTGTTTTGCTGCAGGAGGGAATGTTGCACTTCATAAAATAGATGGCAGCATGAGGAAAGAAGATTATGTGGTAATACAGAAGCAACATCTCAAGGCATCAGCCAGGAAGTTAAAGCTTGGGCGGAAATAGGTCTCCCAAATTGACAATGACCCGAAGCATACTGCCAAACTGGTTACCAAGTGGCTTAAGGATAACCAAGTCAATGCTTTGGAGTGGCCATCACAAAACCCTGATCTCAATCCTGTTGAAAATGTATGTGCAAATCTGAAAAGGCAGGTGCGAGCAAAGGGACTTACAAACATGACTCAGTTACACCACAGGTAAGGTTTATTCTGATTTCATGTCGGATAGTGAGAAAAACATGCATATGTGTCTTTTTATATAGTGTATGTAAATGTAATGTCAAAAATGCACCACACCCGTGGGCAAAGTTTTGGACGAGGTTTTGAAGCTCTCTTTTGATTTCTATGGGCATTTTATTCAAGAACTTACTTGTCACTAAAATAAGTGAGTTAAACAAATGTAAAAACCACATCGTGTGTGAACTATGACACAGATTTACATAGGAATCAATGAAAATGAACTGGGGACTTTTTTTAGTCATTTTTTACGCTGTTTTGGGGATGGAATCCACACCTATACAAATGCTAAAACAGTGCCTAAAACAGCAACTGTGTGAACATACCCTAAAAACAAAGGATTAAGCTAGAGACCAAAAAATTTATCTTAAATATTGACAATAAAAGTACTAAGAAAGTTAAATAATTTAAAGTGTAGTCATAATGACCAAAAATGTGTTTTCAAGAGTGAAAATTAGCTACTTTTAGGTTTAGGATTGATGGATTTATTTGTAATTTCTATTTTCACCTATGAATGGCCCAAGTATAATTTTAAAAAAATTGCCAGGAGAAAGTTGGGTGCAACAACTATTTTTATATGTAGTGTTACATGATTCTCAATCTAACAAATTGGGGACACAAACAACACCATGAGGTTGTGTCTTTCTAGCTCTGGCTAATAGACGGTGGTCCTAAAGATCACTACAGTTATATTTATAAATAAATTGCTGACCGCCTACAGGATGCAAGTGACAGGTGGCACTGCCATAGCTATGTAAATAATTCATGCAATGACCTATATGGTCTCATGTATCTCCTAAGTCTGACAGCAAACTTGAGTTAACTACTTGGCCCAAGTTTACTGGTGAAACACAAGACCTGGACTGCCTTTTTCATTTATTTCTTAAAATTTGAGAAGACACAGCTGAGAACATAGTTTTCACTAAAGTAACCATATGCTGCACAGGCCTTTCTTTGGCTGTACCCATATCTGGTTTTGTAACATATTTTGGTTCTTTTGTACTTATTTTACTGTTGCACTGGAGACACAAGAGAGATAAATTGAGGCAGAGTTTTAATTGTGGTTTGGATGTCGACCAATGGTAAGTCCAAGGCATCATAATTTTCTAAGTGATCAGTCTCAATACAAAAAAACAACAAATATTTGAAAAACTTTCATTGAAAAAATGTATTTTGACACATTAACAATAGAACCCTGTCCTCAAAAATTTAGGGCACTCTTCTGGATAACCAAGTATCAAAATATTTGAAATGTAAATATTACCTTTTATAAGACAATGGATAAAAGTTCTGTTATAATAGATACAGGAAAGAAAAACAAACTGAGAAAGGAAAGCTAAAGCCCACTCCAACAAACTATGTATGTGCCTTATAAAAATTCATACGTCTGCTAGTTTAGATTGATAATTATATCTAAACTTGCCACCAGGTTTTTTTAATAAAGAATTTTGCTTCCAGCACTCAACTTGTAGATAAAAATGCACTTTTATTCTAATCTTCAGTTAAAATGAATTCTCCTCCATAAAATCAAAACACAGATACTAGACAGGACATTGTAAAATCTATGCGTTTCAAGCTGATTAACCAGCTCTTAATCATTTGTTGGAAGCAAAATTCTTTATTTCGGAAAGCTGAGTTGCTGCATCCCTGTCTGGGTGTGTCTTCTCTGCACCGCCCTGATCCAACAATACAGAGGAGGAATTTTTATAATCGTGGTGAGTGGACTCCCTTTATATTGTTTACCAGGTTTTTTGGCCAGATTTCCTAGTTACATTAGTCTTTCCAGAAGAGGATGGATGGTCCGACTCACTTGTTTAAGATTGGTGTGTTGGGAACTGTATATTACACAAGCCTGGGAAAACAAGAATGAAATACTATTGCTGCCGAAATAATAATAAAACTTCAAATTGATGTTAGCCTTCAGATAGAATTTGGATATCTGAATTTTTTTTTTTTTTGCTATTTAATACACAACAGCAAAAAATTCCAGCTAAAATTAGGACCGCACAACCAGATATGAGAACACTTCCAATGTATAACTCACAAGCATTATTAAATATGAGAACAAAGTATATTAATCAATTTATGTTGTATATGCAAAATGTCATCACTTAAAAACATTATAAAAGCAGTATGATAAATGATGTGTAAAAGAAATTAAGATTCTTTGCTACTTGTGTAGCCATATACAATTTTACGGATGAAGGTCTTTGGCCTCCCTCTCATTTAAACACAATTACATTAATATTAAATAAGCTTTTATAACTGGAAACGGAAATGGAATTGCACGTTCCGTGAAAGCTTTTTAAGCCTTTAACTTAGTCATCAGCGTAGCTGCAAGAATAAATATACTCTATTAAGTCCCCACTCTGTTGTAGTGAATGTCACCAACATCAAATCCTATTCATTCACTACAAATTAATGCACAGTTTTTTTTTTTTATTTTAAATTGTGTTTAACAAAAAAAAACAGCAAGGGTTAAAATAGGGAGTAAAGTAGCAACATATCAGGCATCCTATAAAGGAGGCATCATTCATTTGAAGCTGAATATCAATGAATAATTCACTTGCAGACATCTGAAAGGAGTTTGGAGGCTCTTTGAATAGATCTGTCTTAATGCATGAGATACACCACAAAAGGAATAAGAAAAATACAAATGCAGTGATGCATAAGATATCGCAATGAGGCCTCTGAACAAGCCCAATGTGTGAACTAACAAGGTACACATTGACTTATGTCATATAAACCTAGAGCTAGAATCTTGTGAGCTAATATGGTTGTACTTAAAAAGTATGTCCTTCTAGAGATTTGGCCTAGATACAATTGAGAGAATACACTCTATACACATCCAAGAAATGTTATTCTCTATTAAGTTACAGTGACCTTGTGTTATTTTTTAATGTGTTACAGGAATAAGGCAAAAGAAAACACATGTTTAAGGCCAAAAGAATGATTTCATGAAATGTGGCCTTTTTCACTATAAAGTATCATTGCCAATTTAGGTTATGTAATTATCCCTTCAGTGAAGTATAATTGTCTATTACAGAGTGTATGCTAAGTTTTGTCTCCATCAAAAAATATCTAAGTGAGAAAGTTCACAAATTGTGCTGCTATCTGTGTTTTTATCTGTCACTATCTTGTGAAATAAGCTTATTTCTCTTGTGGATCCCCCGGGGGTGGGGGGGGTTTCCCGATGACTGAATGTGCACTCATTATTTTTGGTTTAGTTGTAATATGCTTCTTTTACACAGTTACATGCTACTCCTGTGTGACAGGAGCCTGCATTAACCACTGAGCACAATTCCCTGTTGTAAGGTAAAGCACTCACTAGTTATTGAATTATTCCTATTAAACACTGAACTTCCTGTCCAGGCACTGAAGTTGGGTGGCTTGGAGACTGCTGCACTATAGGTGTTTCTTGATTGGTTCCTGACCAGAATAGTGCAGACAGCCACCAATCATCTCACTAAGCAAAGGAAGATCTGAGTAGGATCAATAGGGACATGTGAATGGCTGGTGAAAACAGTAGCAGTGCTGCCACTATCAGCCCCCACTGTTTAGATTGGCCAGCAAAAGTGAGTGGAGCAATAAATATCTAGTTAGCTTGTTTGAGCGAGAGTAAAGGACATTTAAGAATGTGTGACTGGAAGCCAGATAGGTCTATACAGAGTTAAAAGGGAACATGACATTGAAAGACCCTCTTATTATTTATTATAAATCTAAGCGCTACCGAACAAAAACTTATTAGTTAAAAACCCTTTTAACTGAATAAAGTCTGGCGCATTTTTCATATTTTTCGTTTACTTTTTCATCTTTACCTTCCAAGAGCCAAGTTGTATTTTTCAAAGGTACCATATGGCGTACTGCGTAGCAAAAAAAAAAAGTGTGGGTTGAAAATGAGAAAAAAAGCCACTTTGCAATGTTTTTTGGGGGTTGTTTTTACAGAAATCATCAAGTGAAAAAAAATGTTGTTTTTTATCTGCAGGTTGGAAATTC